>UCOJ01002333.1:0-12881 GCA_900474305.1 Cecidostiba fungosa
TATATATATATATATGTTTATCTAACAGTTATTTCTGGGACTTTTGAATATACGTAACAGTTATTTCTGGGACCCAGTTGTTATGTCTGGGACATCCCAGAAGTGCTCTATGCCAATCTGTTATTTCCGGGCCTCGATTATTATAAGGGACTCAAAACAGAACAGCACCCATATTGCCAAGGATACCGGACTACGATAACGATCTAATATTTTAATTGCCTAGAAAAAATGAGAACGCACTTTTACTGTCAATATTCCCGTACTAAAACTACAACAATGCTGTGATCGTAACCGGGTTATAACAACAACAAAGGTTTTTTAAAAAACACCGGAATAAAACGACAGCCCTGCTGTTAATAACAGGACTGGACTGCCTAAAAGCACAAATATTAATAACGACAAAACATGTGTTGTAAACCAGACAGGACTGAAACGACAGCACTGATATCGTCAACGACACTATCCTGCACTAAAGCACTAAATTGTGAATCCGACTCGAACCAAACGACGGCATTATTATTTTTGATCCTTACTGACTACAACGACACAGTAATAATTCTTACGGTAACGATTTTCGAGGACGTACTAATATTGTTAATTTAACCGTAGTATAACGACAGCAAGAATATCTCGAACCTGACGAGACTATAACGATAACACATATTTTGTTAACAACAACGGACTACAAAGACAGAGCTAATATCCTCGACACCACTAGCCTGTACACTAGCCACTACAACGGCACAGTGATAATTCTTACATTAACGATTTATGAGGACGTACCAATATTGTAAATTTAACCGTAGTAAAACGACAGCACGAATATCTTGAAACCTACCTTGATACTAATCTATTAGTCGCAGTCATGACTAGGCTTTTGTGTTTCAATGCACACCACCCAGCGGATATCTGCAAAATAAGAGTCGTTCTTATGGTTAGCCTGGCTACTTCTAAGAGTGTGCTTTCTTCGTGCTAGCTTGACCTTGTCGCTTAGCATGAAAAATCTTCTAGACATGAGGGGTGTTCGCCCACTCTGTGGCAGCGTGCCCAAGGATACTAGTCCTTGAGCCCTGGACTCGCCAAGTTGGACATCGCTATGGCACTGGACAAGAAACCAAACGTCTACTAGCTCAGGAAATAAAATACAAATATCAATCATTCAGATCCTGACATTGAAGGTTCTTTGCGATGCTAGAGTTTCTACTTGCTTTGTATATATATAACTTGAATGAGCATGCGCTTCCTCTGCTTATGAGCTTGGCGCGGAATAAGAGATTTATTACTTATTTATTTTCCACGCCCCCTTGCTTGGCAGTAATGCCGCATATTGGAAAAAAGTACTTGGATAAATTATGATCATATATATAGCACAAGATTACCATAGCTTAAAAATCTTAACAACAGCGACTTTATGAGTCCGAATCATACTGATATTGTATACGTAGCAGATCTGTTACGTTCAAAATAAATTATGCACTCGCGAAACTTAGCTTGGCACTAAAAATTATATCTATATACGGAAAAAAGGAACCAAGCATGAACTGTTATTTAATATACCTTTGCGCGTTTAATATGCAATGTGGGCATTTTTTGATTAGTCGACTATTGCAGGGGTTGGTTGTATAGGTTTAGCAACAATGAAAAAGGTAGTATATTTTGCTAAGCTTGTGTTTATGAATGGTAAATATTTAAATTAGTTGTATTTTTATGATTTGATTATTTTCTTACTTACCTTTTAATCAAAGATGAAAAATGAGCTGATAATTTTACATTTGTTCTTCTTATATTTCAATTCTTATATCACTCACTTTTATCACTAGTTCAAGTATCAATATTCATATTCATGCATTTATAATACTTATAACGTAACCGCGGTAGTTAAGCAAAGGTTCGCGATTCATGGATTTGCGAAAATAATCGCTTATTTCGTCACGGTATTTCTATCATCGTTGGCGAATAACTGTAAAATTTTAATATCGTAAATCTAGCAAATTAAAAGCTATTAATAGTTCATTTAACTTATTTATAATGTTATACATTCGATAAACATTCATTAGATTCCCTTAACTTAACTATATACTTTGCTCTGAGAAATTTGATTATAAGCGTGATTTTAACTAAATATACTTCAGGTTAGATTTTGTATGAGCGTACATTACTACAGCGCACTACGTATGCTTGCTATGGACTGATGTGCATAGCTTTTGTCAGTATAGATTCACCAATTAATTTGGTAAACTATTCGCGAAGTAAATTTCCCAAACAATTTCGATTCGGCTATTTTCTACATCCTATTCACTGAGACTTGTCGAATACATAGATAGAAAGTTTAAATTTCAGTTTTCATCGGTGACTTTAGACAAAAACTGTATTCAACCAATTAAAATGATAACATAACGTCGTTGCCATGTAAAAAATAGTCACGTCAGCCTCGCTTAATATTTACGAAAAAACACGAAAATACGTCCGCGCGTTACAAAAACTATCGTATAATTGACGTGTATTATAATTTTTTTAAATTTTTTATATCCCTTAGCGTGAGATTAACTAGTTTGAAGTGTTATTATTATAAAAGTTTTAAATGACAAAACCGCTTTTTGGACTGTAACTCGAATTCGAAGCATATCACAACAAAATGTTTAATGGAAAATTTGTAGATTTTCAAAAAATAAAACTTCTCGCTATTAACATCAAATCATGAAAATGCTTCTAACTCGAGTTAACAGCCCAAAAACGAATTTTAACATCGAAGAAGCGGTTTTTATCACTATATACACCTATGCATTATACATGATTTAGTTAAAAGTTATAGATACTAAGAATGCAGGCGCGCTTCGCGCGCTCCTTATTCTATCTATTATTACTACTTTATATTACATTTAATTTTAACCTTCAAATATTCTTGTTACTACTCATACACCATAATTTTCAACAAATTCTGTTCACTAAATTGCCTACCAGGGAAAAGATGCTTCACAACCAAGACCATCTTTTTTTTGAGAGAGAAATTTTTACTGTGGCAAAGATATATTTTTTAAATGTTTTAATGCAATAAGTCAAAGTTCTAAAAACGATTTTTAGGCAAGATAGTTAAAGTGCCTAATATTTGATAGGGGAGATGCGCCCAGTACGGTTACCCACAGCTGTTTTGGGCGTAAAGTTATACTAACGCGGTAACAAATTTAATTTATAAATTTAATGTGTTCCTTAGCCCAATTTCTATAGGGAGAAAAATTGGCGCTAATTAAACCTGACATTTAAAAAAGTTATGTTCATAAATGTAAAACGTGTATTATTAGATTTTTCAAAAAGTTGTTCCCAGTATGGCTATTTTTAGTTTTTTCAACTGTAAATATTTATTTACTCAACAAAAATAAAAATTATTAACATGGATTTGTTCCTTAAACAGTCCTCTTTAATATAAAAATTGTCCTGTTTTGATGTCCAGTACAATAATTAATTCGCAACATAAATATAAAAGGTGCAAATTTCTACATTTTTGAGGATACTCGCGTTAGCTATACCCGGGAAAAAGGAAATAAAAATGTTTTAGCTCATATTCTGCGTATAATAATAGTTAGGAGTTCTACCACGTCCCCATCGACTTGTGAAGGCCTAAATTCTGCACAAAAATTATTAGACATACATAAGCGTATACAGGAAGAAAGGGGTGAGCCTCGTAAAATAACTTTTGACACGCTTGAAATTAACAAATTACTTATATCATTTGCAACTTTTGCTATGACAAACTTAAAATACCGGTCACAAAGTATGTTTAATAGACCACAATTGTACAGCAGATAACAGACCTAAAGTAGCGCCATTTGTTGGCGGAAGCTGGAAACCCAAAAATATTCGTACTGGGAATTAGCCGTACTAGGCGTATCTCCCCTAATTATCGAAAACATATTTTGAATGCTAAATTTGAAAATAAATATACTTCAAACTCTTCATATTTTCTATTTCGTAATATTTCAATTCAATATTTTCGTTTTAGAAATTGTTTTATTTCATAATATTAGTTTTAAAACTTTTGCCTTTGGTACTTTAACCCTTTCTAATTTTTTATTGTTGAAAATTTTGATCCCCACTCCTCTAATTGACAAATTTTAAAGAATCATTAACGTTGGGATTTTTCAAAATCAAGTAATGCGTCCCTTTTTTCATGATTTTTCGCTATTTTCAGTTGTAGACAATTTTATCCTAAGTGAACATTCTTAACGGTTTTTTTCAAATTGAAGCCCTTTTCCCGTACTTCAATCCTATAAAAATCATGCTAGAAAGGTGTGTTCACATTTTGAAAAGTTGCCATTCTCTGATCCCTCTAACTGGCGAAAATATTTCTGATATGTGCAAATCCCACGAATATCTGCAACAATTCGGGCCAAAAAAAACTGCTTGTTATTATTTCAAGAGGCGTACTTACGAGACAACGTTTTTTTCCGTTCTCAATGTCATCCTAATGATAGAAAACTGTTTACCAATTACTGTTTATGAAAACTACCCGTTGTTCACAGGCACGTATGCACTAAAACCATTACGAAAAAAATCAGCAGCTAAATCTGCAATGGCAGCTTTCTATTTAGTTTCTGCAGAATTTCTACAGATTCTCTTGCAGCGATTGTGGCAACTCTTCGCGTCTGCTGATACGGACTTAACTTTTAGATGCTCTAATAATGTAAATTACTTTGGAATTGAAAAAAGATTCGCCGTAAAGGTGCTACTATCTGGATTATAGCCCTAAAAATATGCGATAACGACTACGAAATTTTTATTTTTTAATAACATATTAGAGGGTAAATAAGAGTAAAAATATCTTAAAAAATTAGCCTCTATTTTCGGTGCTAAAATCCGGATTGTTAGCACTTATATGGCGATTCTTTTTTCAATTCTAAAGTATTTTTATTCCTGTTTGTACCGAAAGTATGCTATTACATGTATATGTAAATCGGGTGGAAAGTAGCACTTTCCCGTTCTAGGGCGGAAAGATGAGCCCTTAGACGGAAAGTAAGCTCATGGGCGAAAAAGTACGGAAAAGTATTCATACTTGCCGCCCTAAAGCGGAATATTGTACTATACTTTCCACTTCTACAATATATATATATATACAGTTGTTGCCGATTTTCGTGAGTTTTCGCTTATGCAAAACTTATATATTCTAACGTACAAAACTAAAACTTAAAACTAAATCATCAACAATATTTAATAAATTTTGCTGATGTTGTAAATCCAGTTGATATAAATGAACTTATATATTTGCAATTCGTGAAGTAAGTATTATTAAACTTTAAATTAAATTTATTTACAGGCTCATGTCAGAAAGATAAAATCGTTGGCGGCAAGGATGCTAGTATTAGTAGTTTTCCTTATCAAGTAACTCTAAAAGTAAATGGAAACCATATATGTGGTGGATCAATTATTGGTGAAAAACACATTTTGACTGCAGCCCACTGTATCGTAGGAATGGTTTATGCACCGTATACTAATTTTAAAGTTGTCACGGGCACTAGCAATTCACTCTATGGCGGACAGTCTCACAATGTTCTTCGGGTAACTACGCACCCACAATACGCTGGTGAAGCTAATTCTTACAAAAACGATGTCGCTGTTATCACGGTAAACCGCTATTTTTGATAATTTTTATTTAATTCATGATATATCAATTAGCAATATTAATAAAAAATTCTGTACATTAGCTATCTGCTCCAATAGTATTTAGCAGCGTACAGAAGGCAATAAATCTGCCAAGTACGGACATACGTGGTGGTGAAAGTGCAGTTATGACCGGCTGGGGCTTGAAAGCTTATCCCAGTGTTATACAAGCTACAACGCTGCAACAAACAACAACGAAAATTGTAGCTAGTACTCAATGTCAACAGTACCACTACAACATTATCCACAAGGAACATGTTTGCGCCTTTAATGGTTATGGAAAAGGAATCTGTATGGTAAGAGCCGTTTGCAAAATAAAATTGTTTAAAATAATTTTATGTGTTTGGTGTTTATTCATACATAATACCAATAATTTTGCAGGGTGACAGTGGTGGTCCACTCGTCGTTAATGGAGTAGTTGTTGGTATAGCATCATGGGTCATACCGTGCGCTAAAGGAACCCCAGATGTTTATACTAAAGTCTTTGCCTACAAAGCTTTTATCGAACAAACAATGAAAAAATGAGTTATTTGCTTGTATATATACATTTATACATATATATTAACGAAATTATTAAAAGCTAGCACATTTCAAATTTACCAGATTTTTTTAGAACAAAATATTATATTTTTTCTAATCTTTGATATGCAATTAAAAATATTTAGAAAATACGAAACGTCTCTTAGTGTAATCACCATGGAAAAACTTCTGAATTTGAATTATGCTAGTCTTCTTTTGAAACGACGATAAATTATTTTATTTATTCTTTTTGTGTGAAATAAAATAAAAACTATATATAATGAATATTAAATACATATTCTATAATCTTAGAAATACTTATTCTTTTTTAAACCATTAAGAGCAGAGTACACTGAAATGTCGGAAAAAGTTACCAAATAAGCAACATATTGAGCAGCATGTTGAGAGCGGGTTAAAATATTGAAAAATAAATATTAGAAAGGGTTAAAGTACAAAAGGCAAAAATTAAAAAACTGATATTATGAAATTAAATAATTTCTACAACGAAAATATTGAATTGAAATATTACGAAATAGAAAATATGAAGAGTTTAAAGTATTTTTATTTTCAAATGTAATTACAAAATTTTTCTCAGGAGTTTATACCTTTCTAATAATTTCAATTTCAAAATTTTTCCTTTCATTATAAATCAATTCGTAATTTTCTTATTTCGAAGTTTTTTTTCAAAATTTATATTCTTAAAGCTGTAGAGAGTCTTTGCATTGATGGATATGTGTGTGTGCGCGCGCGCGCGTGTGTGTGTGTGTGTGTGTGTGTGTGTATGTGTGTGATGTATATCAACACTCACCAGTTTCACCACATAATTATCCTCCTCGAAAGATTGTTCATTATTATTAGAAAAGGTAGATTTTTTGTTCATCAGCTCATTCGAGTTGTTTGCGTAGATTATGTAATCCATTGGGTACTAAGATAATAAGGTTTATATTTTTTTAATGAAAATTTTTAGATTATTAATATGTCAAAAATGAAGTAATATAGTTCAACAAACAGACGTTTAGGCGATGACGGCGTCCTTCATATTCAATTCACGAGACGTTATCGACACCAAGTGTTCGCCCTCATGGACTATTATTAAAAAATAATGATTAAAGACTTGTCATAAGGAAGTATTATATACCTATACAAAGCACACACTGCATATCAGGATAAACTTCTGTCCAGCAATTCTGACCAGTTTTGAACGCTAAAAATCACTTAGCGATCAGCCCGTTCGAACGCCCGAAATTTTTATGCAGGGAAGAGTATTATTATTATAAATTAGTAAGACACTATTATAAGTCCGAATAAACAGTTATTTTCCATGCTATATAAAATTTTTCAAACTACAGATTCTTTTTAAAATTTTTTTACGCGTATGCCTATTTCTAGAGCGCATAAGTTATAAAGAGCCGTATTTTATTAATTATATTTCAAACATTATTCTTACGTGAAAACTAAAAAATTAGAAATATGTTAATATTTATATAGAAACTGTGCAAACAGCATTTGTTGTATAAAAAATGTATACATGTAGAGTTGAATACACGTAAAACATTCTTTGAAAGTAAATTTGAAATAATGTCTGACAATCTGTGTAAACAATGTAATTTGAAAATTAAATTCGTAATCAATATGCACGGTTTGCTTGTAGAAAAAAAGCCGAGAAAAAAGCCTTTCGCTGATTAGAAGATTGCTCAGACTATTACTTACACTGGAGATGGGAAGAATAATACACTCTTTGCAGAGAAACGAGAGAAATAAAAATTATAAGCAATTTAGACATGGAATATTGATTAAGTCTTAAACGCTTATTTAATATAATTGTGTTTCACATGTTGTGATCAAATTACACTTTATCAACGAAATTTGCATTTTTGTGGAGTGTTTTCAGTCTTCAAAGGTACGTAAAAAATAGTACATTTTTTGATACTCTGTGTGCGAAACCCGATTTCGCACATACGCTACGGCAAAAAGACGTATGCTAAATCCAGCTTCGCACACGTCATGTCAAAAATATGGTTCGATATATGTGTGAGAATCTGATTTCAGCATTGTGTGACTTGTTCACACGCGCTTCGCTCGTGCGCAAACGTTCACACAATGCTAAAATCACATGCTCGCACTACTGTGGAAATATACTATTAAGTAACTTCAGTTAAGTAATTTTTGTATAGACCAAAATATAGTTAGATAAAAGTTAAAATTATTAATGTAACTTACATAAGATATCGGCAAAAAAAAAAAAAAAAACTTCATATTTTTTTGCAATGGTGTAAGTAACAAATATTTTAATATTTAATTAATATATAATTAAAATAATTTTAATATGCAATATAAAATTATTCGAATCTCCATACATAATTATTTATTAAAAATATTTTTGATAACTTCTTATAAAAGGAACATAATAATATAAAGCTTTTTTATCTGTATCAGATTTATATCCCTGTTCTTGATTTAAAAATTTCCATTATCTTTTAAATCATATTCATGAATAAGTATTTAATCAGTAAATATTGAATAGAACCTATTGGTTCACTATTGGTTGAATATTGTTTAATTTATCCTTCTGACGTAAATTCAACTAACTATAATGAGACTTTGAAAAGAATCAAAATTACAACACATATTTGCACGTGTTTCAAAAGTTCCAGACAATCGCAGCAGACAATGGTTAAAACACCTGTACCTGAAAAAATAGCAGAACTATAAATCTTCTGATATAAAAGTAGAATCATCTACATGAGTGAAGACTAGTTGTATGCCTAATTACTTTATCACACCTTTGCATAAACTTCTTCAAAATGAAAATCGTAATTACTTTTTTATTTTTTATTTTCCAAACGGTATTGGGTAAGTCTTATAATTTTTTTTAAATAAAGAATTATAAAAAGTCTTTTCATGTGATAAAATATATTTTATCTTCTAGGTGAGTCCCCAATTGTACAGCATATTATAAATGGAAGCGATACACAGCTGGGGGATTATCCATACATGGCTGGAATAAGACGTTTTGAAGAAGATTTTTTTTGCGGAGGAGCTATAATTTCAAATAAACATGTTATAACTGTTACCCATTGCATTGACGGCTATAATGTAACTGATTTAGCCATTTTAGTTGGAACAAATGATTTACTAAATGGTGGTGACTACTATGATGTAGAAAAAATAACAGTATCTAAGGACTACAATGAAGCAAAGACAATTGGAATCGCAGTTATCACGGTAGTCTTTTTTACTTTATTAAAAATTTTTAGTTGAAGTTAAAAAATACTGATATAACTTTTTATTATTAAGGTCACTAAGGAAATTCAGTTCTCCAAATACGTATCAAAAATAGATCTTTCCAAATCTAATGCTCCAGATGGTGCTTCGACAACATTGACCGGGTTTGGTTTCCAAGAAAACGATAATGTGACTGGCTACATGTCTCAAATTTTACAAAAACTTCCCGTAAAAATTGTTAATCAAGAAGAATGTAAGCAGCAACTTGCAAAGTACGAGATAATTAAACCGCAACAATTATGTGGCTTTACAGGTCCTATTTATGGAGCATGTTACGTAAGTATAATAATTAGTTGAATCATATTAGATTTTTTAATGTTACGTATCGGCGTATTTTGCGTTCGTTATGTTAAAAGTGGTTATGTTTGTGTATACATACAAATAGGCGGTTTTGTTATTTTCAAATGTTAAAATATCGTCGGTCCCTACGAAGATTAGCACGATTCAAATTTTCTAGTAAGACTATAGCACAATTCAAAATGTGAAGGTTAATGTAGCACAATTCAAAATTTGCGGCGAAGAATACCACATTTCGCGCATTTTCCGCGTAGAATAGCACAATTAAAAAATAGGAGTAAAAAATATGAGAGTTGCAAAAAGTTATCATCTTTAGTCATGTTGAGCGCGAGCTTTTATGTACTTTTACGGTGCCACTCTTGTTGCGTGAATACGCTATTCAGGTCATCGCCACCTAACGGAAACTCACGACCTGCACATGTTCAGCCAGACAGTTCGTGAATTACCGATAGGTGGCGACGACCTGAGTAGCGCATTCACGCAACAAGATTGACACCATAAAGGTACATAAGAGCTCGCGCTCTGGGGATGACTGGAGGTGATTTTATCCTTACTTTTTTTGCAATTCTCATATTGTTTACTCCTAGTTTATCGAGGATGTCGATATAATTATCGACTACGATGCAAGCCGAAAAACAAAGTATAATATTTTTTTATTTCTCATATTTCGGTGTCCATCTTTCTTCAGAGACTCTCTGCAGACATTATTTTAGGCTAAGTTTCTTCTGGAGCATACGGTTTCAACGATTTCCTTGGTGCTTTCTAGATAGCAACATTGCCGTCCTCCCGGTCGCAGGCTACTTCGTACTGTCTAATGATAAAGCATAAAAATACTTACCTACAAAGTAATGCCGAGCTAGTAGTTCAAATAATCAAATTAATAAAGCCTCTAGGTTGTTAGGGAGTTCGGAAATGTAATAACTGTAATTGGACGGTCTGAATTGTACTAGTTTTCGCGGGAAATGCACGAGATGTTCTATATTGCGCGGGAAATGCGCGAGGTATGCTACTTTTGTTTGCGTAGATCGAATTGTGCTACTTTTCGTTGGGAAAATCTGAATCATGCTATTCTTCAAAGGGACCGACGACTTATATTTTTCTTATAGTGTCAAAAGAAAAATGGCCTGAGAGAGCTCCCACATAGCACCCAATGTTGCATTATTTTTATGTTTTTATCCCCCTCTAACTGAAAATTTTCAAATTAAATTATGTAAATATATTTTATGTTACAGGGAGATAGCGGTAGCCCTTTGGTTTACGAGAATGCTCTTATAGGCCTAGCTATGAGCGTGTATCCAGAATGTGCTGCAGGATACCCTGACGTATATACAAGAATAAGTTATTATGTAGACTTTATCGAACAAATTATTTTTTAATAATCATATCAAATACATAAAAGCGTTTTCATGACAAGTTGTCTGAGTAAAAAATATAATCTTTGAGATTTTTTGGAATTATTTACTATAAATATAGTTGTTGAAATCAACTAACAAATTTTTTTTAAACTTTATTTTTTGTTTAGCCTACTTTATATGAAAACAATCAAATTTGTGTACGTACGTGTACATATTATCATTTAGTATGAATTAGTTTATATTATTTTAAATTAATTCTCCTGTTATGTACAAATCGTATTAAGTTTATTTTGTACAAAAAAATAAATAAAATTATTATTCACTGTAAAAGTGGTGCTACTATTATTAAGGCGCCCGCGAACATACTGTACACAAAAATGCCCTACACAAGCGCATTTTTCTACATGAAAAAATTCTATACAATTATTTGCTACACGCTATTTCCCTATATATATTTTTTAAATTTTACTACACTGACAAATCTTACACCTTAAAATCAATATAATTATAAACCTAAATTCTCTACACAAGTTATTTTTCTACACTGCAAAACTCTACACAGATATTCTCTCATGGACAAATTCTACACAATTTTTATCAAGAAGTAATGCACCGTAAAATCCTTCACAAATAATTAGCTGACAATTTTTAAATTGTTACACGCAAATTAATTCACAGAAAAACTCTACACATACATTTACTTCACAGCAAAATCCTGCACACTATTGATTAATTTACTACACGGCAAAACTCTACACACTGTTAATCGAAATTATTATTATTATGTATGTAAATAATACAAGAATAAATAAATTAGATGGACGACTTCATACTGTTCTTCATCTTGGTGTTCCTTCAGCAATGGCGAACTCACTGGTTTTTCTTCTTCCAAAGGATATTCTCCATTATCGAAGGTGTTTTCGGGATACGCATATTCCAGGCGTCCCACGACGGTTGACCATCACGTGATTTTCGGTGGGGGTCACTGGTGGCAACCACATTGGGACCATCTCTTTTACCGTGGTAGCCACGTTAGAATTTCCAGGCGGCTGGAACATCCACCCGTCGATTCTCGACGGAACACTGCTCACATTGAAAGTTAATTTTTTATGTAGATTGTTATTTCTTTATTTTCGTTGATTTCCTACCTCTTTCATTATTTTTTCTAATATAAAACTGGTTCATTCCTTTTTTTCATATTTTTAAAACGACATGATGTACAGTTTTGTTTCCTACACTTATTTTTTTTAATAATGCATGTAATTTTCTTTTTCTTGTAATTATTCTTCTAAAAAACGAATTGCAACCTGAACAGCTCACAATACCGTAGTTCCTTGCAACTGATCTTCTACCTTTGCATAGAATGCAAGTCAACGCTGATACATACGGACGGCTGGATAACTTGTCATATTTTGTATAGAAGTTATGCCATTTACTCTTTCGTATTTTCAATACGCCCAGATGCAATGGAAATTTGTAATTTTTTTCATTAATAATATTTTGATTGTCATTGATTCTTCGGACTGCTCTTCTGATAGCGTCTTTATAAAATTTATTTTGTTTGTTCATGCTTGCGTGGAGATGATGGTATTTTTGGATACACTGGTAAAATAATTTATAAATTTTCCTTGTATGTGTTTTGATTGTCAATAGTCTTTTGCTTATAAAAAGCGTGAACTTGTATACGGTCATACACAAGTGAAAACATAATTGAAACAACAGAAATTATTCAAATAAATAATCTCAAGATTATCAACTCTACAATTACTTTAA
>UCOJ01002334.1:0-13087 GCA_900474305.1 Cecidostiba fungosa
TTGTGAGAACCAAATCATATATTTGAAGTTTGATCGCCTAAGTGATTGTTTTAGAAACTTTTATATATTTAAATTCACGCTTTGTTAAAGATAATATACAGGTAATTTGGAACTCTGATGATCACACACTCATCATAGACGTGATAATGCGTGAGTGAGAGCATTTATATAGACGAAAAATCCATGTAACAGATTTCGCCGTTATCGCATCCACCGCACGATCCTGGAGTATTTGGTTTCTAGTATTTGACACTAACGACTCGTATTCTATTCCCAGCTGTTACTTATTCCTCTATTGAACATATCATTAAAGTTTTACAATTGTAAATGCTCAATTTCGGTACATAATAACAAGGTTAATCTCTAAAAACTCAGTTGGTAACATGGAACTTCCAGATTTGGTAATAGTTAAGAAATATTTAGTACAGCTAACAGAATGATTTGTATGGAATTTCAAATAAATTGATTTGGTTGGTCCAATTTGGTGGTAATGTCCATTATCATTTCCTCCTTCTTTTCCTCGTAAATTTGCTCTCATTGTTCTTCTTTGAATACATCTGCACCATCCTCGTTGTACTCATCTGATTCATATTCGTTTACTGGTTGTTCTTCTTTTAAGATATTCTCTGTATCGAGCTTTTGTTGAACAGCATGTTGGTTGTACATAGCTGGTAACATCCTTGCTAAAATATCTACCAAACTTTTGAAGCCATGGTCCATTACTCTTGTCAATTCAGCACCTATTTGCTAAATGTGACTGTTATGGTTCTTCATTTCTCTGATAACAACCTCTTTTTGCTGTTGCTGAAAAAAAATAAAGTTTTTAGATTACTATCTACATTTATATACAAGTATAAAAATTGAGAATTAGTATATTATAAAAGTAAAATCTTACCTAATTATTCATTAGTCAGATCGATCATTTCTGGCCTTTTGTTTTTTTGAGTATTCAAAGATGTTGAGGATGTGTTTTTTTGAGCATTCGAAGATGTTGAGGATGTTTTCGCTGATGGATCATTAAAACCTAGAAAGTTGGCAAAGCGAACTAAGGCTATTGCGAGAGGACAAGGTAGTGATAATCTTCTCTTATGTCGTTCGGCAAATTAATATTAACCCTTGTAGAAAATTGAGCACCGATTGCCCAGAATATGCAATTTTTTCTGCCAAGTGGGCAGATTCTGCCAACAGAGCGTGTCTAGAAATCCCGGGGTCTGGCGACGGTTGTTGGGCACAAAAAACTAAAATTCTGGTGACTAGGTAGGTCAACGAAAAAGTAAGGTTATAATAATATAGTCTATGTACAAGCACTAATGGTAGACCCTAAACCCATGGTACCAGTGGAAACTGCACCAGTATAGCAGCAACAGAAGACCTAGATAACGCAGCAATTAGTACAGAGATATATAATTTCTACTCCCTAAAAGTAGTAGCTGTATGTATATGAGTAGCGGTAGACCCTGGACAAGCAGTTGCAATATACCCTGATGGACGTGTGGCAGCAGTAACAGTAGAAAAACAAGCACGAACACTAGAAGCATAGAACAGAAGTAGACGTGATAACCTCCAAGTGGGCACTGAATATTCCCACTCCGCTAGCATCTTTTTAGCAGCGTGATAGTAGTAGCCCCTATAAAACTTACACAAGCGTACCTCATTCACTGCCATTTCGGTGCACCACAGCTTCAGAGAGCTGTACAGAGGTCCCTGCACATTATTTTCGTAAGGGGAGAAGGCAAGGGAAAATATGCGCGCGACGCTGGGAACTAGAGTAGGGTTAGGAAACATATATAGCTCTTTATTCCCGACTCAGCGGGGATAAAGTACTAACTTTATGTTAGGGTATGTTAAAAAATATATTAATTCAGCAAGCATTCATTTATTTTTTTTTTAGTTTTGACAAAAAATACTGTATGAAAATTGAATGGTTAATCAATTGTATGCATATTGTATTCATAAAACAATTTTTATCAATTAATCTAAACGACAATATTTGTGATTTGTAACATTCATTGTAATATCATAAGCAATGTAATGACTTATTATAATATATTACAATACTAGTGCGGCAAAGTAGTTTTAGTTCGCTTCGCTTGGGCGATAACGTCCCCACGAGGGTGAAATCCCTTTACCCCCTAGTATCGTAATATACTATTATTACCAATAACTAGTTAATCACTTTCGTTAAGTATATTTAACAGATGAAGGCGATAGGTACTTCGATTTCTTTCGTTACTTTTTTTTAATATCAAAGCAGTTACCTTGTACCGAAACATCATATTTTTCCTGAAACTCTATAATAATTATACAAAGTACACACATAAACAAAGATCAAGTATATGGTGATTCTTAAGTCACTCAGCAATTTGACGATTAATATAGTTTTCATCGGACAAAAAGTCTGAATGTCCGGGATCGTGTAACCGTGGATACCAACAATTCCGAGACCAATGTCGCAATTTCACCACCTGACTGATGGCAACGTAATGTTCGTATAATAATCTCAGTCCCCTTCGGTTCATAAGAACCTAACCACTTAATATACTAACTACCTATTATACCTAACGAAGCTAAAATGCAAATAAAGCTGCTGAACTTCATTTTCAATCCATAGACTATCCACGCTAAGGCACGATTTATCTGTAGATTAAAAACTGCTATTTATACGCCCGTCCGGGGCAGTTCACATATGCACACACATTCACATACACACATACATACATCAAATTTTTTTAATTTCTGACTATTTTACACTATTTTAGACTATTTTTTACAATTTCTTACTATCCTGCCGCTATACAGCGGGAGAGAAAAACTCGATTTACTGTTCGTTTTTCATGTACGTATTGAGAAAAAGAATTTGGAACGGTAAAGTAACTTCAGAACTTATATAATAAATACTAGTCAAAATTTACATACTTTTGTACATATTTTTAAGATGTTGAGGACAGGATGGTCATTAAAACTAAACTATAATTGCTGGTTGGAAAACTTTCTGAACTAATATATTGATAGATATCGATTACGTGTTCCCAACAGAATGTATTCTTTGACTACATCTTCGGCCCTATGTATTCACAATGATCACCTGACTGGTGCATTAAGTCTTTAATATTTGCCAGTTTAGGTCTATTATCTGATAAAATGGATTTTCTTGATAGTCAATATTTTAGAACTAACAAACGTATTTTAAAGATATGCGGCTTGTGGCCTTACCAATCACATCTAAAGAGTGCAAGTAACTATGTGATATATGTGATAACGATATTTTCAATAGTTTTTGCTATGGTAAGCAATATTATATTAATAGTATTTCTTTTTGATCTTCCAACTTGCACTTTATTCATAGCTGTATTTATACAAGATTATTAACATATCTTTCTTCCAAATAGGTAGCTGGTGTTTACTCACGAGAAAATTTTAAACTTTCAATTATTTTAGAGACTGTGGTTGCTCTTTTTTACTCTAGCGGTTCTGTTATCATATGCACAATTCTTTATATCAAAAAAGATCTGGTTTGTATGATACACGCTTAAGAATTACTTTTTTCGCATACGCAATGCATTTACTTAATTTGATTTATTTATACTTTTTAATCTAGATTAAAAAAAGATTCGAACGAATTGCAGTCGATTGGATAAAATTGACTGATGATTCAGAACGTAAAATTATGGCCTCTTTTTTATTGGAAGCTCGCAGCGCAATTTTTGTTACTCTTGGTAATCATGAGATTATTTTGTATACGTTTCATAATATATTTGCCAATTTCATTGGTAAATTTTACTATTCTCAACAGGTTGTGGTTTTCCTGCAGTTTTATTATATGTTTGCGTAACATTTCTTCCACGAATATTTAGCAAACCATCCTTAGACCAGTGTCTAAACAGCTTTCCTTACTACTTCAAAGCTATAGTAATTAATGAAAACACATGTGATTTGCAGGTCTGTGTGCATTTCACCGTTACCACACTATTCGCTAGCTTTGCATTTTTATCAATTAGTGCCACATACATAACTAGTGTCAAACATGTTTGTGCCCTATACAGCATTGCGCGGTACTATTTTATAACGTTTATTCATTCTAAAGAGTTTCGTTGTAAGTATGATTAATTTTCGGCAATTTTAATTTTTACAATTAATTGTTTTATTCTAGCTACCGATTACGAAACGCATTAGTATGCAGTCAAAATATTAATCCATTAAAAGAATCAATAGAAGATACATTGATTATTCCTAGTTTGATTCAAGTTATCGAAATCCATAAAAAAGCTCTAAGGTTAAAGTTAGACAAATAAAAATTTTATGATTCAATATTTGTTGTTAGTACATATTTGAGCACATTGAACAATCTTTATTTACAGTGGTATACAGTTGATTGAGAAACGTTTCAGTCTTGGCTTCTTCTTTCTTGAAATTTGTGCATTAGGTCTTCTTGCCATTCTCATGTTCGAAGTAAGCAAATAATTACATATTATAATTTATATATTATATGTTAAAAAAAAAAACAAAAAACATTCGTTCGACTAAAATTTAGTTCTCAATGTAATTTAAAATATCTTTGACGGGGGGCCCCCTTGGACCATGTACCAATGACGATTCCGTAATTGTAAGTTTTGATTTCACGTTATTGTTAAACAAAATTTTTCATACATACAACAACATTATTATTAAACAAAATCTATTTTGGCAGTTACCTGATGATATTATATACATTTACAGTAAAAAAAGATTTTTTAAAATACATTCTTAAAAAAATTTAGTAGAGCGAATATTTTGTTTTTTTTTTACAAAATTTAACCCAGTCTTGAACCCTTGAACAATAAATAAATTGTTATATTTATTATTTGAAAGTAAATTAAGGTTTTTCTAGGTTAATTACCACGAAGGAAATGTTAGCGAATTGCTTCGATTTTCACCAATATTATTAAGTATTATAGTATATGTATTCTTTATAAATTGGTGTGGAGAACAAGTTATACAATCATGTGACGATCTTCGTCTATCAGCGTAAGTGATGTTGCTTTAAGTTGTTATGGTGAAAAACTATAGTATAAAAACTGACGTGGATGTCATACATCACTGAAGATAGTACACGGAATAGAGGTTGGCACACCAGTCGTATTCACAGGTACGCCGGTGGCGTCAAATGCCGAAAGTGCGTTTGCACTTTCGTCCGGCACAGCCGCTGCCCCAAGTTGGGACAAAAGATACACTTTTGAAATTCAGTGTAAAATATTTTCTTTGGAAAGATAAGTTAATAATGTTTTGACTATCATATGTACATCAAAAATCATTTTGTCGATTGAAAATGTATAAAAATATATGTAATTTGAGGTTATGATCACATGATCACTACAGTTGGTTAACTGTAGGTTTACGAATTAGCCGCTGGAGTGACTGTTGTCTCAATTTTGGTGCAACTGCTGTCCCAAATTCAGAGGCAACAGTTGCACATAGACGGAGACGGCTCGTGTTCCAATCGTTTTTCCGTGTAGGTTTAGAATTATTTCAGAAGAACAAAACCATAGTTCAGTGGATAGTGAGAAAGCCTACTTGAGCAAGTGTTGTTCCATTCAAATGCTGACTAGGAACATTTTTTTAACTTCTTTTTTATTTTTTATGTTTTTGGTACATTTTTAATGAGTTTTTCTCAATTTTGGATAACTTTTTCCAATCCCATTTTAATTTAAATATCATAGTTTAGGAAAGTCTCATTAGACAAGTTTAAATCACGTTTATCTACTCCTACATTTGATAAAACTTAGGCCAAGTTAACTTTTGTTTACACGGGTTTAATATTATATTGTGTATCAATGGCGCAAAGAAGGTGATTACAGACGAGTGTGAAAGTTGCCACCTGCGCGTAGCGAGGGTAGCAATCACACTCGTCATGATCGCCTTCTTCCCGCTCATGATGCACACCATATTTTTTGTCCAATCTGCACCGTAAGTGTGCTGTTTCATGGTTGTAAATGCGAGTGGAAAGTATACAGCACTATTTTCTGCTCTAAAAGAAAAGGCGGAAAACAGAGTCCTGTGGCAGAAAAGTGCTACTTTCCGCCGGATTTACATGCATGTAATAGCATACTTTCCGTGCAGGTAGGACAAAAAACATTTTTTGTGGACTATTTAAACATTCCGCATTTTTCATACTAACTCTAAAAGGTTCACTGGAGTTACAATATGAAATAAATTTTCAAAGCTTTATTCCCGCACTGATATCTGAAGCAGCATGCGGATAACACTAAACCAACGCGCAATTTATTCCGAAGAACTTTCTCTTATAAAACCGAGATTGCCTACAGCGAGCTTAAACGCAATTTAAACTTCGAAAAATACCTTGCCACATTTCCCCTTTAAATTCTATATGAGCTTCTCCCCCTAAAATAATACCAACTTTCAGGGGCACGCACGGGCATAAACACACGCGCAAATTTCCATCATACGAGAAGCGCCAGTATACGCGTACAACCGCACTGCCAGAGAAAACGCAAAGAGAGAGAGAGAGAGAGAGAGCTCGAGAAAAACTACTTTGTAGGAAGTGAGCAAGAAGAGCGAGAGAGGAATGGAATATAAAAAGTAAAAGCTGTACGCGTATTATATAGGTATACAGCTAGAGTAAACTGCGAGTTGGCTAGGAATGAAAGAATCCACAATGCCACGGCTTCATCTTCTGCTCTGTTGCTGGTGTATTGCTGTTGCCGTGCAAAGCGCAATCGTCACGACTCGGATGCGCTCGCACTCCGTAATAACTTTTCTCGGGAAGTTAATTAATCCTGAACATCTTTCCTCTCTTCGCCTCTCGTGTAACCTATCTCTTTGTTTCTCCTTCGCTTAACTTCTCTCTGCTTATACCTATAAAATACAGCAGTTGCATGTTACAAGGCACTATCAAATTTTCAATATTAAACAACTTTTTTTTAAAGTAGCTTTACTAATTTTAGGCCAGTTCATTACTTTATAAATATAAATCTACACTTTTGTAGAATCTGGAAGAGGGGTTCATTTGTAAGCTTTTCAATGCAGAAGGACGTCGACTTGCTCCCTGCTTTGGAAAACTCTCGAGAATGCCTTCTGATTGCTTTGAAAATTTTGCTAGCACGCGCACCGGAACCCAGATCCTGGCATAGCTTCGTACATTGGCAGTTTTATACATCACGTTTTGCTGCACAAGCATTTGAATAATTTTACATCTATCTTTTCAGATGTGAAGCTACCAATTTTTAACAATTTTATCATTAAATTATAATGTTTCAGACTATTTAGACATTTTTATAACTTCGATGTAGTTGCTACAATATGTCTGATGGAAAAAGTATATATGCATTATACTAACTATATATTGATCAGAATTATCAATGTTTAGTTGTTTCTATTCGTAATTAAACTACTAATAGTAAATTAATTTTAAATATATTTTTAAAGGAATTTCATCACAGACGCAAAGCGTTGTTTTTGATTAATTTGTTAATTAATATATGATACGGAATACGGAAACTGATGCGATACAATGAACCTTGCATGCAATTAACTTTATAATTAGCTATTTTAATTAAATCTTATTCAGCCGAATACTCCCTACTTTGATGAAATGAATTCAAGCCTGTCTTTTTAACCCGAATTTCGTCTAATATTGCGTATTTTAGTCAACATACTAGTATATTAGACGAAATTCGGGTTAAAAAGACAGACTCGAATTTATTTCTATAATATAACATAATAAATACAAGTTCAATATACATCGAATCGTATTCTAGTCAAGAAAGGGATGGTTTCAGAAAACCACTGATGCTTAGATAACTATTTCAGTACATTCGTGCCGTAGGTTGTATCAGTTTAGCGGTTCAAAATAATTAAAAATGCTAAAGCGACATTCTTAGTTCACTCGAACCTAAGAGTGACAAATTATTATGGTTTCACTCTGAGCCTTATAAATGACCGGTGTACACTCTAAAATTTCCTATTAAAAAATAGTGCTCTGAGAGGTCACTCTCACTCCAAATAGAACTCTAATAGAGTAAAAAATGGAAATTTAGGCAATCCCTCTAATTTAGACTAGTAAGCAAGATTACTCTAATATTATTAAAGTGTATAATAAGTTTTAACAATCAAGAGCATGTCTTAACCAAGTGAAAACTTAATCCCCGTAACTCAGTTGTTCAGAAGTATGAGCAGAAGCACAAGCACCTTAATTAAAATAAGTGTTGCACGCGTGTAACTACATCTCGTGAGCTCAGCTCATAGTATACACACCTATATACTACACGCGCTAGAAAAGCGCGTTTGCTGTCCGAGCACTAACGAAAGCGTTCCGCGCGAATAGCTACTCCTGCATGAATATCGCTGCAATAATCGCGGTTTCCACGCGCTCACCCTCGCAGCAGTATCAGTTTTACACATGCAGCAGAAAGAGAGGAGCCTTGCTGGCAGGGAATATTTAATTCGTTAACGCAGACGCTGCTGTAGAGTAACATAGCTCGCGGATTTACGGCGCTCGCTTTGTATTCACGCGGCGGCAGGCTAGACACGCGAATCGAGCGAACGCTCGCTCGCGCTCTCGTTTATAAATCAAAAATGATGCAGTACGCGGGCGTCGCTCGCTTTTACGAGCGCCCGAGCGCTATGTGCTGCTGCCACCGAAGAAGAAGGCAATCCGTCACTCGGATATATACGCTTGTTGTACGGCAAGTCTATGGGAAAGCGTTGGATAGGTTCGAAAATTAGAATGCAGTTCCAAGTGCATATCGAGAAATTAATATGGAGACCGGGAGTGTGCATCATTTGCCTGATGGGAAGACGATGCTTGGATTGTTGGCAGTGGTTATTTATACCGGTATAAGCTTGTTGACGTGCTTACGAGTGATGCGAAATTAAATGAGGCTATTTGTGTTTGCGACTTTGTGCGTGCCCCGGTGTAAATGATAATTTTAGGAAAGACTTTTGGCGAGACGCTAGTTACGTCAGCGGGAAGAAATTAATTATTTCACGGGTGTCACTAGTTAATTTCGACAAATTAACTTAAATTCCTGTGCGTAAAGTGTAACTTTATGAATTTTAGAGATTTTTAAAGTCGCAATTTACGCACCCTGTATTTGATACTGTTGAAATATTCCATAGTGACTGAATATGTCTGACATGCCTATAGCAAAAATGAGTCCCCGTTCGGAGTATGTATGATAAACAAAACTGTAATTTAAGCATCATATATAGAAGGAGTGGGAGCCTCCTTTGTCCGATTGCTCATCTTTGCTGATCAGTCGTATTAAAAAGACGTACGTTACTAGTGCATTTTAATAATGATATTTATTTGAATCTTTAATCGAAACTGTATATTTTAAACAGCCATTTTCAATAGATAATACACGTGTAAATGATTCTCCACTCGTGTAGGAATCAACTCTGTTGCACCAGTATCGAAAACAGTTATTGAGGTGTTTGAAGTCTATAATTATTATCTGATAGTGCGTCTAATAGTTATAAACGTCGGTATAATGGATGTATTCGCATGTATAACTATAAAATTATAACATCGTAGGAACTGGTCTGTATAATTTTTTTATCTAGGTAATTCTGATCGATAGGGGGAAAACATTTTTTTTGTATTCACTGATTCGATGCGTTTTTGTTTTAAAGTGTTTTCGATTTTTGCAAAACTCATGTTACACTTTTCTCCACTTTGAGACATTTAAAAAACATACATAGTTACTTTTATAAAGCATCAACATAGGTATAATTTCTACTTTTGAGTTAGGATTAACTATATAATTCATTTGTTATTCTAAAACCATTTTTTTTCTCAAATACTAAAATATGATATTATGATATATCAGAAATGCAGCATTTTTAATAATAAATATTTGAAAAATTTTTAAGAGTATTTTAATAACATAAAGTTGTTAAAAAATGATCTTTCTCAATTTTTTAAATTATTTTGCCAACCGTTTTAACAAACATTTCCTGTTATCATATAGGTATACGGTTTTTCCAAAGAAGACATTGTCATTTACATGGAGACATTTGAAAAAAATCAATTTTACTACTCAGAAATACCGACATTACCAGATCCGGAAATATCCACTCATCGCACATAACATATTTCCCCCGCAATCCTCCGTATAAAATGAAATTTCTTTATTCACCGGTAAAACCCCGAAAATTTTCGAAGCCAAGACTTTTTGTCAAAAAACCCTTCATCAGTCCGGATTCTGTCGGAAATCCCAGCGACCTAACCTCAAATCCAGTATGCATATATATCTTACCAGCTCGTTGCGTTCTTCGCTGTTCCAGTAGCAGTCGAGCCTCCCTGCAGTCCTAGCATAAGAATCAGCAGGCCGATGTGAATGGCCATGCGCCGTCAATGTCAATAGCTTGCCTGGCGAGTCTCGAGCACTGCATAATACACAGACCAGCAGCAGAAGGAAGGCAGCGGGCGGGCGCCAAGAGGGTGAGCGAGCGAGACGGAGCGAAAACCTGCCCCGCGCGCGCAGATGTCGCCTTCGCACGCCAGGCAGCCACGAGCCGCAGACAACAAGATGCAGGCGCCGCCGCTCGCGAACGAAACACTGTCACTTGAAGCCGATAGCCGCTACACACACCGCCTAGATCTCGAAAAGCCAAGCGACGTGTCCCGATAAAGGATTCAGCGAAGGAAGGACGCGATCACAAATATACACACAGCACCGGACAAAGGTAAACGCACCGCAAAAACGTAGTAAACACACGACACGAACGCGCCTCTGCGCACGCGCTGCCAGAACTTGTATAGAACTATATGTATAGGTACAGGACGGACTGCGAGAGATGTCGAGAGACAGCACAGAGTGTGTGCTTGAAAAAGAGACAGAGGCACAAGGGACGCGCGCGCACAACATCCGCAATCCGCGGAAGAACTGACGAATATCCTGTCCGTGTCTTCGCTGCACCGCGGTTCTATAAGGCGCTCGTGCTCTCTCTCTCTATCTCCCTCGCAGACTCTCGTCCGTTCTCGCGACGCTCTCTTTCTCTCTCCTTCTCTCTTGCGTTCGGCTCGCTCGCTTTTCGCTTGTTCTCGCGGGCGGCAGCGCCCCCACCCGTTTGCGCGAAAGGTGAAAGGAGTATATAGTTGGCCAAGAGAGAGACGAGTGCATGCAGGGGGATCACGCTGCTGCAGGATAAGTAACAGAGCAAAAGAGAGAGGATTAAAAAAGTCTAGATGCGCGAGATAAAGGGCTCGATGCGCAGTTCGCTTTGAGTTCCAGAGACTACACACTCTTATAAATGTATTTGAACTTTCTTAATTATATTACATAGACTCATAAATTCATATACATATTTAGAGATGTATTATGATAGGTATAGATAATAACTAATGCGAATTTAATTTACGAAATTCAAAAAATCAAATTGCTTTATAAAGGTAAGAGTTAGTGATTGGGAATTCAATTTTTGTGAAAGATGTTTTAAGACTCATACACCCAATATAGTACATGACAAAAACAAAAATTTGTGTAGATGGTTCGCTTTGGAAGAGTCCGCAGCTTATTGCACCAGTATTGAATATTAAGATATAATATCACAATTATATTGCACTTATTATACGAAAACGCTCGCTCGAAATACAATCAGATATTCATATTTTATATTTTATAAAAAATTGATTTTGAAAAAGGAGCTAAGTCACGATTTTGAGGACCGAAACATTTCAAAAAAGTGCTGAGTAACGAGTTCGAAGACCGGAATCGAACATCGAATTAATATCATGTAGATTTTCTAAATCATAGAGAAAATAACAAACGCTACTGTACATAGCAGGGAACGTTGTAGGAACGTTGCATTAAAAATGAAAGAACGTTTTTCTAAAACGGAGAAAATGTTGCTAAAACGTTGCAAGAACGTCGTAAAGTCATACTTCATTAAAAATATACATTGCAGGAACGTTTTGTAAAATAGGGTTAAAGACGTTACTAGAACGTTTCCGTTGCTTTACGTTTTAGTGACGTTTTAAAAACGTGTCAAAGACGAATTTTGTTTCGGAAAAATACGAACGGATGATCTTAGTACTAATTATTATATAGATGGCGTCTTCGAACCCACAAGTGAGGTATTGCTTTGATGTCTACAAAGGAATGTATGAAGATTTGGTAGTAGAGTGGGATGTGGAGGGCTGTTTATTTTAAAGTTTCTAATTAAACGTTGCAAGAATCGTTTTTGCAACGAACCAGACACGGTCCATTTCCCCGTCAAATAAAAATCGAAATTTGTGGCGTTTGTTGCAGAAACGTTTCCAACACGTCTTTCACACGTATCTGATACATTCCTTGAACGTTGCCGTAGCCAACGTTCAAGGGCCTTCTTCAACGCTATTTCCCAAAACGTTTCTGCAACGTATACTTTTAAACGAAGTGTGATATTTCTACGTTCCTACAACGTTTCGTGCTATGTAAGTATTAACAAGTTTTATAAATATTATTAAAAATCCGTTTGAAATCGACTTTTAAAATTTTAATAATAGCAACAAAGCCGAAGCAAAATTTATAATATGAGCAGTACTTCTTTTTCATGTTTCACTACGTCTCAAAAATCTTTTCTAATATTTATGTCCTACATTATTACAATCTAAAATTATCAGGTCTGGATTGGTAATACGATTTCTTATGAGTAAAATGGATAATTTTGTTGTACTAGTACTAAAATTATTTAAGGGAATTAATTAATTTAATTTTTAATAGTCAATTAAAAATTCAAATTTCGCGCCACAATATAGCAGACAAAAAAACAAGTAATTTGCTTATAACAAATAGTAACAACAATATTACGAAAAACCAGGACATAGTTGCCCTCCGGTATGTTATTGTCTATCATTTTACAGAGTTTCGAGTTTTTATATAAATATCTCGCTAAATGGCATTTGAATAATTTCTCAAAATCATGTAATTCAAATGCCATTTAATTGTTTTGATTACTCAGTCTGCTCTGGCCTTTGAAATTGGAAGATCTTCAATTTTATTTTGCTTCGTATTGTCATGTTAGCTTTGTTCATGTATATAGTATTTCACTTGAACTTTTTGTGCTACAAAATTGTTTTGACTCTGTCGACTTTATAGGTTTCAGT
>UCOJ01002335.1:0-12868 GCA_900474305.1 Cecidostiba fungosa
ATTGTGTGCTGATAAAATGTGTGTATGTGTGTGTGTGTATGTGTGTGTGTATGTGTGTGTGCGTGCATGCGTGTGTGTGCGCGCGTTTGTGTGTATGGATAAGTGTATATAATTAAATATTTATATCTATTATTATTTCAGATGGCGCCGTCAAAGCGGTACAACAGGAGGATGATGTATACGCCCTACCGCTATCGCAAAGTTACCCGGGATACAGCAGCGATATCGAGGTTTTGGAAGCCGCCAGGACAGTGCCAATACCAGAGCCACCCATTGACGATATTATCGACGGGATAATAGAGGAGCAAAACGAGTGGATGCTGATGATGAATAACAACAACACTAATCCATGTAAGTGCAAAATCTTCTTTAAAAATAATTTTAATTAAGGGGTTAGGGAGTCAATTCAAATCCAGATTTCGGACCACAAAATTTCAAACTTGTAAAATGATAGATAAATACATTACCGAGGGCAACTATGTCGTGGCTTATCGTAATTTTTTATTATTTGTTATAAGTAAATTAGTATTTTTATCGACTATTTTGCGGCGCGAAATCTGAATTTGAATTGACTCTCTGAGTTCCTTATCTCTTTCTCTACTTAATGATTAAATAAAATCCAAATATTTTTAATGTGCGTATGTGTGTGCGCGTGCGTGCGCGTGTGCGTGTGCGTGTACGTGTGTGTATGTAAATGTGTGTATGTGTGTATGGATAAGTGTATATAATTAAATCTTTATATTATTATTATTATCATTTCAGATGGCGCCGTCAAAGTGGTACAACAGGAGGATGATGTATACGCGCTATCCCAAAATTACCCGGGATACAGTAGCGATATCGAAGTTTTACAAGCCGCCAGGACAGTGCCAATACCAGAGCCACCCATTGACGATGTTATCGACGGAATAATAGAGGAGCAAAACGAGAGGATGATGATGATGAACAACAACAACACTAATCCACGTAAGTGCAAAATCTTCTTTAAAAATAATTTTAATTAAGGTGTTCGAAAGTTAATTCAAATTCAGATTTCGCACCACAAAATGTTTGAAGTTTATGTCAATATTTCGCAAAATAAAGTTTGAATAATGTCCCAAAATCACGTAATTCAAACTTTAGTCTGCGAAATATTGACATAAATTTCAAACTTGTAAAATGATAGATAATTACATCACCGAGGGCAACTATGTCGTTCGTAATTTTTATTATTTGTTATAAGTAAATTAGTATTTTTTGTCGTCTATTTTGTGGCGCGAAATCTGGATTTGAATTGACTCCCTAACCCCACCCTTATCTCTTTCTCTACTTAATAGTTGAATAAAATCAAAATATTTTTTGTCCCATAGCAACGGCACCCCGCGAATCGGAATTGCACAACGGCCCACGGTTAGCGAATATGACCGTAACTTTCCAATGTCACGAACACCACGCGCAAGAACTTCGGGACGTCATAGATCGTGCGTTAAAAGATTTATATTGGTCGCCAGATAATTGAATTGTACATTTTTATGTCTTTTTAATTTTTTATTCTTTTGTAAAGATAAGAAAAAAATAATCAATAATTACATATTTTTATGTATTTTTTAATTTTGTATTCCTTTGAAAAATAAAAAGAAAAAAACCCATCAATATAATTGCACATTTTTAATGTATTTTTTAATTTTTTATTCTTTTGTAAAAATAAAAAACCGCATAAATTATTACTTATTATTATTACTTATTACTTATTTTGGAATAGATATAAACAGTCTCGAGCTGTTAGCATTTCTATATACGTACAACGAGGACGACGACGACGACAACAACGTTGATGCTGAAGAAATCATAGTCCAACAAGGCGGTGGAGGTAGTAATGGCACCGGTGAGGAAAACGAACCAAAATACCAGCTCGTCTCACGAGAATCATCAAATGCGCGAAGATTCGGGGCCCGTGGTGAACGGTTAGTTTTTAAACTGACCAGGCCCCCAGTAGGTAGCAACCCGTTTGTATGGTTAGAGAACGCTATCAAAGAAATATATCTCTACATCATACAATTAGTAGAAAACCCGCAAGATTTTGTGACGGGCTATGTTTCCAGTGGTTGCTTCTCGCGAGGGCCTGGTTGGATCCGATTAAAACGCGCTAATGATCTCGCCTACCAAGATATCGTAGAGTTAATTTACGAAATTGCTCAGAGTAATAATGATTTTGATATAGATAATAATTTGCTAATAGATTTAAACATTATTAAAAATATAGTAGGTGGTGCGTACACGGGTCGTGCCTTGACGATGGCAGACGCGAAAAATAAAAAATCTATAGTAACGATTCAAAGTAGCGATAATCTTTGTTTGCCCCGAGCCTTAACCGTTGGCATAGCTCATTTGCTTTTACTGACAGATCCGGAGAATCAAAATTATAAAATAAATTATAAAAAAACATGCGATAGTCGTCGCGGTGCTCAACGTTTATACGCGCTAGAGTTATTGAAAGCGGCTAAAATCGCTCTAGAAGACATTCCTCCCGAAGGATGTACTTTAGATCATATACATCGCTTACAAAATTATTTAGGTCAGCAAAATATTGGCATAATTATTCGTAAAAATGAGCACTTTGCAAATAACGTTGATGAAATTTTATTTGATGGAAGAGAACTGTTACTTAACAAAACGAATTGTCAACAGATTAATCTTATGTATTACGAAGAATCACGTCATTTTGCCTACATAAAATCGCTCTCGCAAGCAGCCGGTTCAAATTATTTTTGCGAATCGTGTAATTTAGGGTATAGACGTAAAGATCAACACAACTGTGGTTTAAGTTGTCCAAGCTGTTTCGCGACACAAATCTGTGTTTCAGAAACAAGACTTAATTGCAATAGTTGTAACCGTGAATTTGTAAACCAGATTTGCTATGACCGACATTTACAAATTGGTAGTTACACGAAATATAGTAGCGTGTGCGATGTAATAAAAAAATGTCCAAATTGCAACAAAATTTTAAATAAAAAACGTGAGTCACGTGCGCACTCGTGCGGATTATTTTATTGCAAACGATGTCGGATAAAACACTCGTACAACGAGCAATGTTTTATAAAACCCGTCGTTTGTAAAAACGACTCTACAACGTCTGCTACATTAGATAAACCTACAAATAGATTTATATTTTATGATTTTGAAACTCGACAAGACTCACAGTTCGAAAACGATGAGTCGAGTTTCGAACATGTCGTAACTCTATGTGTCGCCCAGCAAGTGTGTGATATATGTATAAATATTGAAGAAATGCAAAATACCCACTGTAGTTTTTGTGGTGTGCGTGAGTTTGTATTTCTAGAAAATCCTGTTCAAAACTTAATTGAACTTTGCATTCGTAAAAATTCGGTTTTTAAACAAACAATCTGTATAGCACACAACGCAAAAGCTTATGACGCACACTTTATATTGAAAGAAATTATAAATAATAACTTCAATGTTACACCTAAAATAATTTTAAACGGTAGAAACATAATCCTTATGAATATTTATAATACAAAATTTATAGACAGTCTTAATTATTTCAACATGAAATTAAGTGCGTTGCCAAAAGCTTTTGGTTTGAAAAACAACAGTATCAAGGGTTATTTCCCACATTTCTTCAATACAAAAGAAAATGAAAATTATATAGGTAAGATGCCAGCTGCGCATTACTACGGTGTCGATTCAATGTCAGAAAGCGAGCGAGATCAGTTTTATACATGGTACAATGAGCATGTATCGTTAAATACGATTTTTAATTTTAAAAAAGAAATTGTAACTTATTGTAAAATGGATGTAGATATACTCAGACGTGCGTGTGTAGTTTTTAGAAATATATTTTTAGAAAAAGGAGGGGTATGTCCGTTCAGTCAGGCAACGACAATCGCCTCAGCTTGCTCACGTGTATATCGGCAAGAATTCTTAAATGAAAAAACAATAGGACTCATACCGGCAAAGGGCTACCGTTTGGCTGATAATCACTCAAAAGTATCTTTAGAGTGGTTACTGTGGAACGAGAAAGTATTTAAAAAAAAATAATTCATGCTGCACGATCGCGTGAATACGTGTTGCCAGAGGGTTATAAAGTCGATGGCTTTTTAGATACCGATATAAATCAGCCTTCCGCGTTTAAAGGTACCGTGTTCGAATTTCACGGATGCTACATGCACGGGTGTCCGCGATGTTTTAAAAACAATTACGATACTCGAATGGTATTCGATCGACCAATGCGCGAACAGTTTGAAAAGACGCGTGAAAAAATCGAGCACATACGACGATCAAATTATCGGGTTGAAGAAATTTGGGAGTGTGATTTCAAACGTCTAAAAGAATCACAACCTGAAATTTCCGAGTACTTGAAAAATCATCCACGGTTATCCTCGGTCAAACTTGATCCGCGTGACGCTTTTTTCGGTGGTCGTACCGAAAACTTTGTCACGAATTACAAAGCCTGTGAGGGTGAAAAAATCAAATATACGGATATATGCTCATTATATCCGTTTATTTGCAAAACCGGAAAATTCCCTATCGGACATCCTGAAATTTATATAAAACAGGAATGTCTAGAATTAACCGGAACAAATTATGAAAATTTTCATACTGTAAATGGGTTGATTAAATGCACTATTTTACCTCCAAGAAATTTATACATACCTGTGCTACCTGTCAAAATGCGGGGAAAACTAATTTTTCCTCTTTGCAGATCGTGCTGCGAAGAAGAAAATTTTGACGAATGCTATCACGAGGAGATTAAAAAACGCGCACTCTCAGGTACGTGGGTATCCGATGAAGTTGCCAAAGCTCTAGAAAAAGGTTACCGTCTTCTATCCGTAGACGTGATTTGGCAGTATCAAATTAAACAGTTGAATTTAGATGGTAACAAAGGCTTGTTTGGACAATATATTAACAGTTTTTTAGTTTTAAAACAACAAGCCTCTGATTGGCCTGTTGACTGCACGAATGAGACTAAAAAACTGCAATATATTGAAGAATACAAACAACGAGAAGGTGTTATTCTCGATTATAATAAAATTGAAAATAACCCCGGCTTGCGCGCAGTTGCTAAATTGTGTTTAAATTCGTTTTGGGGTAAATTCGGCCAGCGGGACAATTTACCACAAACCGAATTTATTACAACTAGAAAACAACTTCTCGATATTGTCATGTCTAAGGATAAAGAGATTACGGGCTTACTACAGATAAACGAGTCTGTAATTTGTGTGAATTGGATTTACAACGATAACTACCTTGAAGGTTCAAATCACACGAATGTAGCCATTGCAGCGTATACAACGGCGCAAGCACGCTTGGTGTTATATTCGTACATGGAGCGTTTAAATCAAAGACTCTTGTACTGCGATACAGATTCCGTGATTTTTGTTACGAATCCAAACTCAACGGATACCTACGAACCCGAGTTGGGTAATTTCCTCGGTCAGATGACCGACGAATTGACAACCTACGGTGACGGAGCGTATATTACACATTTTTTATCAGGAGGTCCGAAATTTTACGGTTACAGAGGCGTAACGAATACCAATAGTACTTTTGAATGCTGCAAAATCAAAGGAATCAGGCTAAATTACAAAAACAGCCAAAAAATTAATTTTGACAGTATATCCAAATTAATTAATAAAGAAATAACAGACATAAAATTACGATTTAAAAGCATTCGTAGAACTGCGACTTTTGATGTAATAACAAAAGACGAGTGTAACGTAGGTTAGGGGGCTGAAATGAGCACACACTAGTTACCGTAAATGCAGGCTTTATTAGCTAACTCGGCAAGGGCGCAAGCTACTCATGGGGTAGTCCGCGAAGGTCTGCCTCGCTACGTCGCGCAGGACGATCTACGTGGTGCACGCTATGCCTACTAGATGGCAGCACTAGTGCTGCTTAGCGCGGAGCGCATACCTATGTTACATCCTCCCTTTGCAGACGAAGTATGTTTTACAAGTTTCTAGATATAAAATTACAAGATACAAATACGTTATCAAAATACAAAGTTATTACAAATTTAGTTTTATCACTAGTTTAATAATTCTCCCCACTCTGGTTTGCTTTGGTGCTGTGGAGGAGACGCTTCCTCCATCTAGATGTTGGGTACGTTGACCTGTAGTTGGATCCGGTGGTTTGCTGGTTGGAGGTTCATCAGTGGCCGTAGTACTCGAGCGTGCTGGTTCGTCTATTGATGGTGGTGCAGGTGCTGGTGCTGGTGTTATGATTACTGATTTTGGAGTGACTGGAATTATGGTAGCTGGTATAGCTTCTCTGTTGCTGTTAGTTATGTCAGCTTGTTGGTCTTTGTTGGTCTTGATCACTACTGATTTTGGCAGGTTATCGGGTTTTTCTATGACCTCAGCCCCTATCCAGGAACGATGGCCTGTTTTGACTCGTACTTTGTCTTGTAGATTATATTTGGTTGGTTCTTTTGCATGTTTGTTGCTATAATGAGCCTGTTTATTTCTTAGCTATTTAAGTTCGTTTTGAACTCCCTTTACAACTTTTGGTTTTAAGTAGATTTGTGCTGAAGGTAGTAGAAATTTGGTTAGTCTACTAAATAATCGTTCGTTAGGAGATCCTAGGCCCTCACTCCTAGGTGTGTTTCGCCAATTGAGCAGTGCTAGCTGGGGATCTGAGTTGTCGAGGGTGCACTTCCTGAGGATGTTTTTAGCAGTTTGGACTGCTCTTTCAGCCAAGCCGTTGCCCTGGTGATGACGAGGGCTTGACGTCACATGGCTGAGACTCCAAGCTTTCTGAAACTCTCTGAACTCTCTAGATGTATACTGGGTTCAATTGTCGGTTTCCAGTCTCTCTGGGATGCCATGGGTTGCGAACCATTGCTTGAGGTGCCCGATTACCTCCAGGGATGTCTGGTTTTTTAAGCGCTGGAAGTCTATGTACCCAGAATAGCTGTCGTAAATGACTCGATAAGAATTACCTTTGAATTCAAATAAGTGTTATGCTACTATTTTCCAAGGTAATTCTGGAATTTCACGCATCAATACTGTAGCTTTAGTATTTGATTTTTGGGTCTCCTCGCATGTGCTGCATTTGGAGATAAACTCCACTATATCGTTGTACTGTCCCGTCCAATATAGGAGCTGTCGAGCTCGTTTTAAACAGCTTTGTAGACCTAAATGGCCCATGTGAATGTTCGCTAGCATTTTAGGTATTTGTGCTTTAGGCACGACTATTTTGTTACCTTTGAATACTAGTCCTTGATAATAGGATAACTCATCTCTAAAGTTGAAATAATGGCGAATAATTACTGGAACTCCTTCGGCTTTCGTTGAAAATCCTTCGTTGATTACTTCGATTAGTGCTTGGAGTTCGTGATCTGTTTTGGTTGCTGCTATCAGCTCGTCTTTTGCTTCGTGCGAGACTGGTAAAGCGACCATTACCTTGAGTTCTTCTTTAGGATCTTTGGGAGGTTTTGTCTCACAATCTCTACTTAGCACGTCTGCTAAAGGAATCTGAGATCCTTGTTTGTATATTTCCTTTGGAGAGTATGGTAGTACTTTGTAGATTATTCTTTTCAATCTAGCTGGTGCAGCTACGAGACCCTTTTTGAATATACTTTCTAACGGCTTGTGGTCCGTTTCGACTGTCAGCTGTTTACCATAAACATAGTCGTCGAACTTAGTACATCCAAATTGTATGGCCAGGACCTCCTTCTCAATTTGGGGGTAGTTTTGTTCGGACTTCGTTAAGGCTCTCGTTCCGTAGGCAACTGGTTGACCATCCTGTAGAAGTGCTGCTCCCAGATTTCTCGAGCTTGCATCGACTGATAGTGTCACTGGTTTGTTTACATCAAACAGCTTGAGTACTGGTGGTGTAGTTAGGGTTTCTTTTATTTTTTCTAAAGCTTTTTCGTGGTGCACATCCCAGATATATTCTGTGTCCTTTTTAAGTAGCTCTCTCAATGAGTCAGTCAGCTCTGACATGTTGGGTATGAATTTATTCAAATACGTAATCATCCCAATAAGTCTTTGCAGCTCTGTCTTGTTTTCTGGCGACTTGAGTGCTTTTATGTCTACCACCTTTTCAGGGTCAGCTTCCAAACCCTTGGATGACACCACGTGTCCCAGGAACTTCAGTTTTCTTGCTTCAAAAACGCATTTTTCTCTGTTGAGACTAAACCCAGCTTTTTTTATTGCTGTCATTACTTGTTCTGTGATGGTTCTCAGTTCTTCTAGAGTTTTGGCATGTATTAGAATATCGTCCATTGCTATTTTGACGCCTCTGATATCGCCCAGTAGAGTCGTCATTATCTCTTGGAAGATTTCGGGAGCTGATGATATTCCGAAAGGTAGACGGTAGCATGCGTATCTGCCTCATGGAGTGTTGAAGGCAAGATACTTACTTGACCTGTCACTGACTTTGATTTGCCAAAAACCCTTTTTGCAATCTAACAACGTAAAGAACTGAGATCCTGATATGCCTGCTGTTATTTCCTCTAGCGTATTTAGTGGGAAATGCCGTCTCAGTATGTTTTTGTTAACGTCCGTCGGATCTATACAGATTCTCAATTTCTTTCTCTCCTGGCAATAACTAGAGGACTCACAGCAGGTGTTGGCTCTCCTATTCATCCTATAACGCCTATTTTTTTAAACTCGTCCAGTTGTTCCATACGGTGGAGTTATACCAAATATTTTACCTTTAACTTTTTTATTTATCAGTAATTTTCGATTTTTAGACGAAAAACTAATAAAAAATTTTGTCTAAAAATCAATTTTATATTTATCAATTTTAATTTGTACGAATTTTTCTACTTTAATAATTCTGTAACAGTAGTAGTATTATTATACTTGTGCATATTATATTATATCCAAAACTGAGAAAGGGAATTCAGACCCAATCACATCCCTGGGCTATAACATTACCCAACTCCTTATCTACATCAGACAGCGCTATAGGATTAACAGATAGAGAGGTGTGGTGGGGGTTGGGCCAATCATACCCCTGCGCTATACCAGGCCCACGCTCAACGGTCGTGCACCGCTCCAAACCTTATCGCTCGCTGTGACGTCATGTCTGGGTGCGCTATAGGGTGCCCTTCTCTACTTACGTACATTGAAACCTACTATGTACTTATACTTGCCATCGGGTCGCTACCGTACCCCGAGAGAGAGAGGCGGGGATACATGTATATATATATATCTTAGTACGTAGTTTTACTCCGTGATAAGCACGACCAAACCACAGGCTTAAACCAAGTAGTTACTTTCAACAGGAGTTTCAGCCATGTATAATTTTTTTGTGGTATAATTTGGTATAATTAGCATAATTTTATGTAATAATGCATAAATAATTTTGCTGATATTCATAGAAGCAGTGTTTTAAATTTTATTTGCTTGTGGAATGTAAAATAAAACTGATTATTCAAACTTCCCAATGCAGTTTCTTTTTACCTGTTTTAAGAAAATCCATAGCCTTTGCTTTACAATAAAATTTATTTAGTTTTTTGATTTTAATAAATATTTTTACTTTTATTTACAGATATCAAGCAGAGCGAATTTTCTGGGATTTTGTTTAAGTTTAGGAGTTCTTATCTGTAATGACTCTACATATTTATGGAAGACATTTGGCATTTACGTTACCGTATTATCAACATTTCATTTTACAGAATTCTTAGGAATAGCTTTTACCAATTCTGCAAGTTTATCCTTTGATTCATTTATTATAAATCATAGCCCAGCTTATACATTCGCAGCAATTGCAAGTTGGACTGAATTTGCAACCGAACGTTACTTTTTTCCACAAATGAAACCCAATTTGTGGCTCTTATTAATTGGTACTATCTCTTGTGTGACCGGAGAAATACTCAGAAAAACAGCTATATTTACAGCTAAGCAAAATTTTAATCATATTATCCAAAGTAAAAAATCCAATCATCATAATTTAGTAACACATGGAGTTTATAGTATTTGTAGACATCCAAGCTACGTTGGATGGTTTTATTGGTCCATTGGTACTCAGGTATTACATATCTTTTAAAAATTATTTTTTCTATACTAAATACTAGCTACCCTGTTCCTAACAGCGCACAGTGGGAAAATCGGCAATTTATAGGGACAAAAATTTGCCGGCAACGAAATTTTTGACGGTTACCGATCATTTTTTAAAGTTGTGACACGAGTCTCGCATCTTAATTATTTGTTAAATTTAAATTTAAATTTAAACTTTAAGAAAATACTAGACAACGAATCTCGAGGCGAGATTGTGTCACCGAGGCTGAGGTCACGATAGATTTTTATTAAAATAATCAATAATGGGGAGGAACTCGATATTTGTTGAGGAGAACGAAAGAGAAAGAAAAACAAGTAGCAGTCCAGCTGTCAGAGACAAGGAAACAGAAGACCATAGGAGAAAGAGAGAGCGAGAGAGAGAGAGTTGTTTGCAACGGGAAAAGTACCCAAGACACCGGCTGTTTCGAGATAGGTTTTTCCCCGGAATTTTCCTTCAGTGTAATTCCGAGTTTTCCCTGCCTCACAGGCATAGCCTGGGCGAATGCGAAACAGCAGTAGAAACCGTTGTTAAAGTAGGAATTCAGGTAGCCAACCCGAAGCCAACCCGATGCATTAGACAGGGGGCCTTACCGACATGGAGCTGGTACGAGACCTTCTCCGGGGAAAGCTACACTGAGAGACGGACCCGATGCCCCCTCGGGGGCAGAGAGTGGTGAATTAACCAGCAGGGTGTGTCTGAAAATATGATCCTCACCGGAGAAATCTCTCAGGGTGGATATATATAGGTATAGGATACAAGAAAAAGGAGCGTAAAAAGTGAAGAAATAGGATTGGGCTATACTTCCACACGTAGGTGGTGTAAGGCCCCCGGCAGCTAGGCCAATAGGCTGCGCCTGTAATAGAAAAGAAAAAAAAAATATAGCACTTTTGAGATATGCAATTTTTAGTGACAATAATCTTTAAAAAATGAGTTTATGTATAAGTGATGTGTTGTATAAACTTAACACTTGATATACAAGCCCTTGTCATGTATTTCAACATATTTCTGTAATTTAGTGACTCAATTGGAACCAGAAGATCGTTCTAGTTCGTTCTAAGTATTCATTTTTGGCGCAAGTATTTAGGAACAAAGTACATTTTCTGGTTATAGCAAATTCATCAAACTACAGAAATATTTTGAAATACATAAAAAAGGCTTGTATATCAAGATTCAAGTTTACACAGTGAACCATTTCTGAGATATGCAAATTTTCAATCATACAAATCTTGAAAAACCGAATTTTTATAAAAGAGCTATATCATATAAACTTGAGACAAAATTTCGTGTATCTCCCTTGTACTCAAAAATGTGTAGTAGCTATAGAAGTTGCTCAATTAGCAGCACAGCAGGCATGTATATCAGCAGCAGCGACAGTAGTATCAGCACTAGCAGCAAAATGTGCATACACAGCAGTCGCAGCACTGGTTCCCAAATGAGCAGCTACAATCAACCCTGGACCCGGAATACCAGAGGAATACCAGAAGACCTTTTACCAGTAGCGGCAGCAGTAGTTGAACCTGGTTGAGTAGCAACAGCAAGGACAGAAGTAATATCAGAAGCAGCAAAAGTTGCTCGCACAGCAGTCGCCCCAGCAGACAGTGTGAATGAAACTCCAGAGTCGTATTGAGGTGGCTCAGGTATCCAGGATCACCAACCAGCATCAGTATACGGCGTGCAAATTCAGCTCCAGAGTAGTATTAAGGTGACTCAAGTGTCCAGGAAAGCCAACCAGCAACAGTAAACAGCGTGAATTCAGCTACAGGCTCGACTTGAGATGCTTTTTGAATCAGCTGTTGGGTCGTCTCCACGTGGTTTAATTGGCAGCGATAAACGGATGTCTGTCCTCTAACACCAATATCAGATAACCATCAGCAAGAAACCTGGGGAAAAGAACGCTGGTTCGACACTGGAAACAAATCAAACAATGTCATGGTCAATAATTTCACTCCACATAACACACATAAAGCATGATAAAATAGCTGATCGTGAATCCTCATCCAAACTGCGTTCGTTTATTACAAACAGGGTATCACACAACATTGCAGAACACTAGAAGTAGGACGAGCAGTGATGATCAATCCTTATCCGGGCTGCATCTAGGAAGATTATCGCTATAGTAGTAGAAACACAATGAGCAACTAATCTTCATTTAGACTTCATCTAGGATGAAGAGTTCAATACAGCAGTAGAAGCAGCAGAAGCAGTAATAGAAGTAGACACAAAAGCAGGGATAACCTCCAAGCGAAAAATTATATTTTTTGCTGGAGTGGAGGATATTTCATCTATGGCAGAACTCCTTGATGAACTGGTACTCTCACATTGCATCGCCACTGCCATTCCGGTGCCACCACATTTTTGCAATCCTTGATGGTTTGTTTATATAGTAATATCAATTTTTCTATATATTTAAAAACTAGCGCGCCACGCGCGTGTCTACGATGTAAGGCGCGCAAAACGCTTCGCTTTTTGCGTGTAAGGCACGACCGCTGCTGCTTGCGCTGCACGCTCGCCCGACCCGCAGACGCTCGCGCTTCGCGCTTGCTAGATTGCCAGATGTTCGCTATACTTGGACTAAGTACAAAAAAATATTGTGTTCAAGTGGTTGTATTTCGGTTCTAAAACTTTTAATGTAAAGGGGATATCCCTACAAAATTTTTAAACCGATTATCGTGCTACACCGAAAGACGCTGGTTAAACTCTACACAAAAATAACCCTACACACTACACGAAATTATTCTACACACATATTTTCTACAGGAACAAATTCTACACAGATATTTCCTACACACATTTTTGGTTATTTGACTGCACCATAAAACTCTAATCAATCGTATGACACATTGTTGCAACAATAGGT
>UCOJ01002336.1:0-12873 GCA_900474305.1 Cecidostiba fungosa
TATATATATATATATATATAAACATGCTTTGGCCCTTTGGCAGCGTCTTTAGGTATGCTTTGATGCGTACGATCGGCCCCTCCCTCTCACTCTCTTCGCTTGCCGACTTTCAAGTACAGAGCTTATTCAGGCCGGCAGCGTTAAAGTAGACCGTATCGACACGCGCTCTTTTCCAGTACGCTTCTTTTTCTCTTGTCGTCGCATGCAGTGCCCTCGGTCAGTGCTACTGTTAAGGTTTAGATTGTTTATAAATATTTTCAAACGCCTAGTGATATATTTTGCGGTTACATATACTTAAACGAAGGGCTCTAGTTTTACTTGTTTTTCCTGACGAACCTGCAAGAATATTTCGCTTGTATATAGTTTTGTTTTATTATTAGACTACTTCGTAGATTTCAAAACTTCGCAAGTTATTGATTTTCTTAGTGCAAAAAAAGAGAAATGTCCAAAATCAAGTTTTTGATCACAGAAACGCACTTTCGCGGCTTCTATAGTATACTTTGACGCGTGCGTTCGACTCCCTCCCGTTTCACTCATTCCTCTCCCGGACTCATGCACAGAGCATGTTTAGACCGATAGCGTTGAGGTAGGCAGCATCGAAACGGACGGCATTTACTCACGCCTTTTTTCAGTACGTTTCTTCCTCCGTGTCACTGCGTGAAGTGTTCTCGGTCAGTGTGAGAGTTAGTGTACTTTAGAAATGGGAATCGCAGGTATCGTTGTGCTCATACTGCGTTCATTCTGACACGCGCCAGTGATCCCCTCCTGCACGCGACGGTGCTTACTAGCAGTGTTCTTTGATACTCTTGCCTCTGATTACAGGTGACTCGCGTTAGCTCAAGCAGCATTTACTCTCATAGCTTTTTGGAAATGTTCATATCGTTATTGGCGCGCTTATTATTAGACTACCTTCTCAGACTTAAGAACTTCGAAAGTAAATAGTATTATTAATGCAAAAACAAGTTCATCGTAAATTTACGCGTTTGAAAATTCGCGCCGAAAGAGCTGGTACTAAATAATACCCACTCTCACTCGCTCTGCTTGCCAACTCTCAAGTACAGAGCGTGTTCAGGTAGGCAGTTTAAAGGTAGAAGCCACCGACGCGCGCTTTTTTTCTAGTGCGTTTTTTTTTTTTTTGTTTGCTAATAACTTTGTTAACTAAATAATACTTGATTCGTATTGTATCGTCAATCTCGTAGTACAGCTTTGTGTAGCATAGCGAAAAAGTTTTTGTTGGTAAACGGTAATTGTTTATTAATAATACAAAATAAAAGAAAAAATAGTGATTTCGGTCATAAAATACGCTTTCACGGTGTATATCTTGACGCGAGCATTCAGCCCACTCCTTCAATCTCTTCTTTCACCGACTGTTGGGTACACAGCATATGCTAGCCAGCAGCATAGATGTAGACCGCATTAACTCGCGCTCTTTGGTACGTTTCTTTTTCTCGTGTCGTCGCATGCACTTCCTTCGATCAGTGTGGGAGTTTAGATTCTTTCATAAAGTAGTAAACGACGAGTCATTAATGCGCATGTTTTATTTTTATGGCTGCGTTATTATTAAATTAAAATGGCATTTAGAAAATCTGATTTTTGTCATGCATAACTGTTGCTACGCAGAAATCTCAACTTTATTTACTTAATGATGTATTGCTGATTAAAAAACTATAAGTTAATATACCTCTGCTCCTCATGGCGCAAAAAAATGAAAAATAAAATGAAATATGCGCAACAACAGTATCGCAGACATCGCTTTGCTTATGATATTATCTATACTCCAACAAGTGCTTATGATTCCCGTCGAAAGCAGTCTAACTCGGCGATGTGTACAGAGTGTTCCTAGATGCTTAGAATTAGGCGACAAAAGCACTGGAGAAAAATAGCGTTTTTTATATTAAAAATGCGCTATCGCAGTTCTTTAATGTATACTCCGACGCGTGCATTTGATTGGCTCCATTATAAATCTCCGACTTATAGGTACAGCGCTTGTTATAACCGAAAGCTTAGAGGTCATTGGATTAGACAGCATTAACTGTCGCTTTTTTGGAGGACAGTTTATTTAATTTTTATTTAGCCTTTCATTATAATTTTTCTGATTTTTTTTTTATTTTCGTAAGAATTGTTATGGGCAAGATTGAACGTTGCGTGATTAAAAAATTGGTTTATTTATACCACTTATAATTAATTTTTAGATGAATATCTTATGCAATGGAAGCGGAGACAAAGAAAAGGAATTTCCAACCGCAGATTGAGAGACGGCTTGATGGTCGTACTTTTCAAAAAAATGGAGCCCATAATGACAAAATGTGAGTATATTTTATATGAATGTTACAAGTACGTCTTACCAAATTATCATTAGAAATATATATTGTAATTTATTTATTTAAAAACACTTAAAATTTTATGGAGATTACATAGATTGATTATTAATTATTAAAACTTAACTATTTTTGATCGATTACGATTTGCTTGATATTTCAAATCGAGATATAACACGCTTTATAATAATAATTATATATTCTTTCATAGCTATTACCGATGTGCAACACTCACGTGCCATGCTACTGCTTTTGCGAAATCCGATAATGCCTTACATATGGGAAAAAATACACATGCAGCCCACTGTGAGGATGATGGAAAAGATCAAGTAGTAGCGATGAAGCATTGGATGAAGACAGAATTACAAGAAAAAGGGGGGGGGCTTTTGAATCTGTATGAAGAAGCATGTAAAAGGTAATAGCGAGAAATTATATTTTGTTAATATGGGTGTTGCAATTATACATAAATTCATTCATTCATTTTTCTACAGATATGATGAAGCAGCTGAAAAACTGTCACTAGACCATATGCGATCCACACTTAAAGTATGGAGACTGAAGTCATTTCCCCCAACTCCGGAAACCATGGAGCAGTTTGCAGGGCAATTGGTTGAAGGAAAATACGACTGTCTGCTTAAATACAAAAACCACAAATTGGAAACCGCGGTTGTTACAGATAGCGATGGCTATATACATATTCTTTTTTATGACAGAGAATTCATCAACAAAAACTTAACAACAATTATGCAGTTATTTGTCGATGCAACGTTTGAAACTAGGCCAAATTTGAAGGATTGTATGCAACTGCTTATCATTTTGGGTATTTACCTTGGGCGAGTGAGTATTAAAATGCATACAAATTTTTGAAATACGTAATGTACATTTTTACAAAATAAATAAATATTTCATTTTGTTACAGGCTGTTAGCATGTTTCACGTTGCAATGTCAAAACGAACTACGGCAGCGTATTTGGTGGTTTTCAAAAAGGTTACCGAGATTAATACTTTCCAAACCGTTCTAATGATTTTAAGCGATTTTGAAAATCCGCTAAGAAATGGTTTGGCAGAGACATTTCCGTTAGCACAAATCGCGGGATGTAATTTTCACTTCGACAAAGTAAATTTCTTTTCAATTTTAGTATTTATTTTAACTGATCAACGATGATATTGTCATGTAATTTTTGATAATTCATTTTCATATAATTATATCTTTCTGTATAGGCAATTTATGGGAAACTTAAAACGTTGAAATTAATCGACGAAATCAAAAGTAGCCCACAAGAAGTCTTGAAAAAGATTTTGGCCTTGGCTTTTTTGCCGAAGCAAATGATCGTCGATGAATACTACCGACAAAAAGAGTCGATGGAGGATGACACAAGAGTCATACTTTCAAAATTTCTGGAATATTTTGAAAGATATTGGCTTGGAATTGTTATCCCAGCTGGTTTTAGCGTATTTCGACTGACAAATAGCTCAAACAATATTTCTGAGTCATACAATAGTGAACTACTTCATCTCTTCGGAAAGAGACCCGTTGCAGCAGATATGACTCGTAATTTACTTTTATAAAACACACACACATACATACACGCAGGCACGCACGTATGCATACACACATACACAATGCAATACTTACAAATACACAAGTATTACTGCTTAATGAAATATTATACAATTCATTTTTACAATATATGTATTTTTTACAGAAAAAAACAATGCTTCTAACTGTAAAGACTAGAACGCAGGTCGAACAAAGAAAAAATTTTCAGTTTGGTAGTACTCTACCTAGATATCAAACACAGTATAAGGACGCACAACTTAAAAAAGGTAATGTATATAAAATGCAACAGGCAATAAAGTATTTTATGAAGTAGTCTGCAATAAAATAATATTAATACTATATAAAATGTTTCAACTTTTACAGGATGGATCAAATTATTAGACCCTGACGCAAACTTCTCTGCAGAAGAGTTTGTTGAATGCGCTGCGAGGCTAAAAGGAAATTTAAATGAAAAGTTAAAAAATTTCAGAAATGATTTGATAACGCTGCAGAGTGAAATGACAGAAAGGCCCAAAATTGTACCTATGTCAAAAGACCTAGAATTTGATCTATCTTTGGTAATGGATCCTGCTTCTCGTAGGGTTTATGAGCAATTGAAGAGACAATCTTTCAACCAAAACCAAGATGTTCCACATGTTTACTGTGAGTATTGTCAAATTTTGAATTTTCTTAGACAGTAGTCTAATTTAATTAATTAATTAATTAATTAATTTATTTATTTTTTTGCAGAAGCAAATGGTGGACACGTATCGTTGCAGAGATTGGAGGATCAGGCACGTGCAATTCTAAGTGTAATTGACACCAATGAAGATGGTTTGCAGCAATGCAATGCATTAAATAAAGACAACCGTAATGGGCAAGAACATGATGTGCCAAATGCTGCTAAAAAATATAATTTTTTCGCCATTGACTTTAAAATTTAAAAATATCTCATGGTTATTAAATATTTTCTTAATCAAGACCAACAAACGGAGGAAGTTGGGCAGGATGCAAGTCAACACAGTGCCAGAGAAAGTAAGTTATTATTTCATTCGAATCTGTTAAACTTTTCACATGTATTAATTAAAAAAAATTGTAGGCGATCATGACGAAGAAATCTTCCCTCCAAAGCGACCACGAATCGGTAAATAAATATTTTGTCTGAATTATTTGTTAAAATAATGTTGATTTACATTTCATAATATTTTTAGATATGTTTCAATCTCAACCATCACAAGAAAACGAGGACGGATCTTCTCAAATATCGTCTAAAAATGGTAAATCATAGTTTATTGCCTATATGATTAGCATCAAAAGATGGTGCGAAAGCTGAAAGATCTTAAGTATAATAAATGTGCGTCTACTTAATGTTTTATTTTTCTTTTGTAGATCAGATTAGTGCATCATACAATGCTGACATGATCAATGATGTGTCACCTCCGAATAGAGACTCAATAGAGAATATCGCGGTCTCTCAACCTGGAGCTCCAACAGAATCGATGAAGGTACCTAACGCACTCAACAGTTTATCAAATGATGTGCCGTCTGCAAATAGAGACTCAATGGAGGATATCGCGGTCTCTGAACCTGGAGCTCCAAGCAAATCTGCTGTGGTAGCAACGCCTGAAAGTAGAAGAAGAGCGGTGGATACTCCCGACTGGCTAGCTAATATCGGTACGCAAGATTTCAATTTTTTACTTAACGAATTTATTTACATTAAATCTTTTAATTTATTAAATTTGTTATTATACCACTTTCTTAACTTTTTTAACTTTTAATCTATTTCTTTTGATTTAGTACGAATAAGTGACCAAGATTTTGAATCCATGATTGAAGAAATTCGAGGTAATTGACAATTTTATTATACATCATTTTCTTTATACTGTATATAATAGACTTATTTGAAATTTATTTTGTAGGGACTAATGATGTTTTGCCGTTACCACCCATGACATTAGGTAATTTTATATAACTTCCATTCTACGCGATAAATTTATATTTATATAACTATTATAAAGTTAATTTACAGATCCTTCTTTTACAGTTCAAGCACATGCAGCTTCAATTGTAGAAAGTAAAGATAATCTATCAGCTATACCTGATACACAAGACGATCAAACAAGAAATCAAAATGTACGAGTTTGTACAATAATTGAAGAGTCGGAAAGTGACATGTTTGCAAGCGATGACGAAGGTATACAATTAAAAAATTTTCTTTATTACTCTTACACTCATGCAATACAAAAATTCTTAATCATACTTTATTTTTAATACATGTATACTCGTATTTAAAAATCACATTTTAAACGTATTTAGTATAAATATTAAAACTTATCTGTGACATAACTGTTTATTAATACTTTATTTACAGCAGCGGTTATACCACGTAGTAATGCGGTGCTTCCTGCCGAGGGCGCATTATTCATACCAGATCCGTCAACAAGTGGTATAATTTCTGCCACGTCAAACAAAAAGAAGAAGAATCGTCCAGGCTTAAACAATAGGTTAAAACGCATGGAAAAGACTGCTGGAACTCCAAAGGACTCCGCAAATTTGAAGCCAAAGAAAAAGCGAAAGAGATACAAGAAGAAGAAGCAAACTTAATGGTAATGTCATTTACGTATTTATAATAACAAAAGTTTTGTCAAAATGTCAAAAATTTTCATTTTCATTTCAATTAAGAATTTTGTACATAAAATTTCATTATAATGCAGGCGATATCTGTATTCCATGTAACTAACAATGTCTATTCAATGATTAACACGTTCATTTTCTTATTATAATACATTTTTAAGTCAAATCGTGTAGTAGTTGACACATTATTTTCAGTCAATTGATATTTTGACAAAAACTTTTACTATGTATAATGTGTAATGTCGTTACTAGTACAGCACCATGCTTTTCTCATCATAGCTAAGTTATGCGCTAACATTGAACAATTTAAATGAAGCGGATATTTTATAAAATAATTAGTGTCATAAATATAAGCTATAGGAAATTGTTGCATAATATGGATAATTTTAACTTTTAAAAAGTGTGAAATTGCAGTGTAGACGTAACCAGTCATTTTGATTGTGTTGTGTTTCATCTAATAAGAAGGAACTTTACCAGTCATTTTGATATTGTGTTGTGTTCTCCTGCAAACGTAGAAATTTTATAAAATAATTTAGTTTGTCGGGGTGTATTTACAATCTTGCAGTATAATATAGTTTTATTATCCACATACAACAAAACTATTATAAATTTTACATCAGTATCTTTATAAACAAAAATTGTGGGTTCCATGAAACGTATTAGTATAGAGAACTATCATGTGAAACTATTGAATTCGCTAAAAAAATAAGTAATATATTACTGGTTCTAAATAAAATAACTCTTTTTTACCAGTAATCAGGCATACTAATATCCAAACGAAGTACGACTTTTTTTAACAACATTTGAGTATATTGCCACTTTTTACTCAAACTGCATATTAATTTTTTATTATGATTCCCTAACTACTTGCTTTGCAGAGAAAAAAACACGACAGATAAAATTCAATGTAATTTATTTTATTACTTTTAAATTACTTATATTGAAGAAGAAGAATTCTTCGGTAAAAGTAGATGCCTTTATTTTAAAAAACTATTTTGTTCCATTATTATATTGTCGGTTCTTAGGAAGAATAGCAAAACTCAAAAAGGCTTGTTTTAATTTGTTAGTTTTCAAGCACCAAAATTAATATACGTCGTCCATGAGGTCCTATAATAAATAGGCCTTTTTGAGTGGTGCACGGTCTATCAACTACTTTCTTTGAAGAAAGAAAAATTCTTCTTTGTAAGTAATAAGCATGAAACAACACCATAGAAAAGAGTTTACTACATAACCTTCAGAATATGTAATATTTTAAGTAGCTAAAAATAATAATTTGTAATTACTTTCATACAAGAAAAATAATTCTTCTGTGCAAGTAAGAGTGAGAAATATTAAACGTAAATTTAGTTGTTCACAAAATAGTAGTAGGGATTGAGAAGCGCATTAGTATAGAGAACTATTGTATGAAAATATTGAACTCGTTTGAAAATAAGTAATATATTACTGGTTCTAAAGAAAATAACTCTTATTTACCAGTAATCAGACATACTAATATCAAAGTAGGTTTTTTTTATAACATTTTAGTATATTGCAACTTTTTACTTTTACTGAAGAAGAATTCTTTGGTAAAAGTAAATGCCTTTATTTTAAAAGACTATTTTGTTCTATGTATTATATTCTCGGTTCTTACGTGTACTTACGAAGACTAGCAAAATTCAAAAAGGCCTATTTTAATTTGTCAACTTTAAAACACCAAAGTTAAATATATTTGTCCAAGACCCGTTAAACTTAAAGCATACGAATATACGTCGTTTATGAGGTCCTAGACGAATTTATTGTGCAATAATGCTCTAAAAAATCCAATTTAAAAAAGGCCTTTTTGAGTTGCGCAAGTCTTTGTAGGAATCAATGATTTATCCATCTATGACTATCGACTTACTTTCATTGAAATAGGAAAAATTCTTCTTTGCAAGTAAGAACCATGAAATAACACAAAAATGTATTCGAAATAAAATTCATAATATACAATTAGATAAGAAACTTAATATTATATTTCCATGCACGGTCTATTAACTACTTTTTTGAAGAAAGAAAAATTCTTCTTTGTAAGTAAAAAGCATGAAACAACACCATAGTAAAGAGTTTACTTCATAAACTTCAGAAAATGTAATATTTTGAGTGGTTAAAGATAATACTTTGTAATTACTTTCATACAAGAAAAATAATTCTTCTGTGCAAGTAAGAGTGAGAAATATTATACGAAAATTTAGTTGTTCACAAAATAGTAGTAGGGTTTGAGAAACGTATTAGTATAGAGAACTATTATTGTATGAAAATATTAAACTCGTTAGAAAATAACTAATACATTACTGGTTCTAAAGAAAATAACTCTTTTTTGCCAGTAATCAGACATACAAATATTGAAACGAAGTAGGTCTTTTTTGAATACTTGAATACTTGTTAGTATGATGTGTTATAGATAGTTAATACATAATTTATGTAGAAATCAGAAACTTATTATTTTGTTCATAAAGATGCTGAGAGTTTTTATAATAATAAGAATAAATATTTTGCTATATATTAATATAGTTCTTTAAATATAAAAATAGATTAACTTGTTTTCCTATTAGTAGTGCAGACGCAACCACCTAATTTTGTGTGCGTTGCATCTCCTATTAAAAGTGTTAACATTATGATCTTAATATAATATAAATTAGTTTGCTTTCAATTATGACTAAATATTTGTAAATATAGAATTATTGATTCAAAATGGGCGATACATGTAAAGTATAATTAAGTCGATATAGGTTAGAGAAGTATTCCAGGTTTACATCTATTTCTAATTGTACGAAACTGTGAAGTTATAGTGCAGACATGGCATCTCATCTTGATCGTATGATTTTGATACTGCGTGGTGAGCTCCTACTTACAGTGAGTTGTAACCAACGTATTTCGCGTGTGTTGAATTCCTATAAGTAGTGCATACACAACCAGGGTGTCATGAACTCCTATGATAGAACAGCAATGTACACTACTTTTGTACAGCTTGACTGCAGCAAGCTGTACACATTAGTTTCTTATGAACGTTTGGTGGTCCGAAATAGCATAGTTGAAGAAGTACTATTACTTTATTATTTGGTTGATAGGTTTTCTTTTATTATTAGTTTGATTTTTGTCAATATGTCAATGATGCTTAGGATATGAAGTGGTTTCTATATAGAAGGAGGTCGAATAATTCCGCTTTGTATAATGTGTATTATTATTTTTATGGTTCAGTCGAAAATGTTGTTCTTTCTTTAATTAACTTTACAATGCAGATGCTCTTTTTGAATTCACAATAGAAACTTAAATTACAAATTTAATATAATTTCATTATAATACACATCTTAATTTTTTTATTCAATTCTTTGATATGTTAAAAGTTAGGAGATAATGAAATCGAGTCAAATAATTAAGTTAACTTTAAAGTAGATATGTTGTAGTTCTTTAGCTTTTTTAAATATTGTAATTTTGATTTTTTATATTCAATATTTGCATTGGTCACGTACTACTTTAATATTTAGTTTGTTTCAGGTGGTGTGGGTTTTAAGAGATCCAGGTGACGCACTCATCATTTACAACTCATGTTTTTGGTTATTATCGACATAAGTGACCAATAGTATTATTCAGCTAATGCACTCCATTATAGTATATATGTTCTTAATATATAAATACAATATATTGTTAATTATAGTAAATCATACAAGCTTTAGTACAGTAGAAATACGTAAACCATGTATAAAAGATGTAGATATTTTAGTGTATAAGTAATTTAATGTTTTATATTGTAAAGTAATTTAAAGTTTCATCTCAACGTTGTGCTCTTTCCTTTCCGACATCCTTGCTGATGACGACGACTGTTTTTCATTAATTTGTATTATCTTTCCAACGTCTAAGAAGAAAATAAGTATTGTAAGTATGTAAAGGTGACATTGTTTCATCTATCTGCCTGTATATATTGGCCAAAAATAATGTTAAAAAACACAAATTATTCAATATAGCCTAAGAACAAAAACCTCTTTGAGATGTTTTTTTGTGATTTTATATATTTATCGTCAATTTAGCTGTTATTTTAATTTTAATATATACTATAATTTGGTCTATGTTTTATGTCAATTAATATACATTAAATCATAAATCAGAAATACCTTTTTTATTCTCTTGACATATTAAATATGTCAGTATTTTTTTATTTACTTAATAATTTTGTATTTACTAATGTCTCTTAATAATAAAGTAAAAATTTGGAGAAAATCATCAAGGGAAGGAAAATATTTAAAAGTTAGGTACTCCAAACCCACATTTATCGAAATTATATACTTGATAATACATTAAATAGTTGTATTTACACTACATTTAATAATACAACTTTTTGAAAGTCTATTATAAAAAATGATATAGTTCTAAAATGCTAAAACAGAAAAAAATTTTATTGTATTGTTTTATACCAAGCTTTTTTATCGGTTTATCAAATGTCATAATTCTTTTGACGTTTCTCTTCTATTAGTTAAGTGTCAAAGCACATCCAAAAGTACCTTCTCTTGGTAATTTTATGTCTGTGATAATAGTAGATGCATTTTGCACAGTGTAAAACTAAACTACTTTTTACGGATAAGCATTAGTTAAGTGCGCTTTTAGGTCACGTAATGCTATAAAATAAATATTTAATATTGAATTAGTCGTTTAATTTCCTTCCCAAATACTTTATTGATGTATGTCATTTTTGGAAATCCGCCACATCGCGAAAGTACTACGAATCCGGATTTTATCACCTGACCACAGCATCGTGGCAGATTTGCGAAGCTCTAGATTCGGTCAACCATTGAAATGGAATTCTCGTTCACTCAATCAGTCACGTTATAGTTATGCGTAATTGATTGATCAATAATAATATACAATTGCATATTACTGCATATTAATGCTTAATACCAATGATTTAACATATCAAGAAGTATTGATTTATATTACTCTTCAAATCCATCGATACTGTTTTCTCAAACGTACGAAAAATTGCGAAGATTACCATCTCTTGATTGCTACTCAGAGGAAGCGCTGTGTTGTCCAATACGTCTCAGTATACTTCACTATAATATGTATTCGTACGTAGTGGAGTGAGAGATGCATATAACGATTCGTAAAAATATTGCAGTGTATCAACACGGGTTCGCACGTTCTGTACTGCTGCCAGCAGCCGACAATATCGCGCTGTATTGCATAGCGCTGTGGTATGCGTGTCACCGCAACGAATAATGCCCAATACAGTTTTTTTGGTGCCAAATCTCGCCCGTCCACGTTCGTCAAGTCGATATCAATTTTATATCAAATTCTCTATAAAATATAGTTCTGCCTAATGTACTCTTTACCCTTTAAAAATTATTTACAAAAAAAATACTTTTTGTAGCTCTGTTTGATCACATTGCAAAGAAATGAGTTTTGTTTAAAAGTCGCCCGTTACGAAATTTTCTCCAAAAATGAAAGTACAGTGTAAGTGAACTCGAAAGTGCAATATTTTGTTTACAAAAAAGCCTGGGAGTAGGTATGACTGATACGTTTGTACCTTCAATTTGAAAATAAAATATTGCTCTTCAAAGATTATTTACAGACATTCTTTTAGAAAATTTCGTAATGAATAACTTTTATATTAAACTTTCTTTTCCAACCGAGCTACGCAAGTAAAACGGAAAATGAAGCCAATTTTGACCTCATAACGCTCTATCATTTTGTGCATTACTTTAGCAGCCATGTGAAAGTCGCGATCTACGGAAAATTTGACATTAAAATTAAATATTTTTTATTAGAATTTAAATTAAAAAATTTCCATTGATTTAACCTGTACCGATGGCAGCACCTATGGGAGTTCTCGACAAGGCAACCAAACCTGCAAACTATTTCCCGTGAACAGAAATTACAATATGCCATGACAATTTTGCACACAATACGCATTTATAATTGTCAAATTTATATCTAATAAGTACAATTTAACCATAAAATAAACAAATTGTGATTTTCGGTATTTTTGCACATGCGATTTTTTACTTTTCGGTATTTTTGTCCATACGGTTTTTTATCTTTCGGGATTTTTGACTTAACGAATTTTTGATTTTCGGTAATTTTAGCTTTCTTTATTTTCGTTACTTTTGCCCTTCCGAATTACTATTTTCCGAATTTTCGACTTTCCGAATTTTAGCCCGTAAAAATTTTTAACTTTCCGAATATTTAGCCATCCGAAATTTTAACTACCCTCAGCATTTTTAACAAATTATACATATGTAACGACGTAATTTCATACAATATATATTCGATTTCATCCTCATGAAGCGGTTTTTGGTTTTCAAACCTATGAACCCAAACTTCAGCACTTGCCATAAAATCTTTCAAAACTTCGTTATTAATCAAATTAAC
>UCOJ01002337.1:0-12902 GCA_900474305.1 Cecidostiba fungosa
CGAATATTTTTGAGTATTGTGCGTAAGCGACAGAACGGGATAGTTTGAATATTTTAGAATCTCCGAGTTAGATTTTCAGATAGTTAATTTTTGCGCAATCAGTCACAGGAATAAGTTTATGAATTGAATAAATGAATTCAGTTGAAGAATTCCTTTTGGTAGAGTCATCATCTTGTGTATTACTTATTTATTAAATCACCTCTCCCGTAAAAGTTCGTTTCCCAAGGAAACACTCTTAGATTCTATAATTCTTATTGCTGAAAATTGTTTACGTATTATCCATCAATTTATATTCAGTTATATAGTTTCATAAAGTTATTGTGCAGAACATAAAACACATTCCTTCGGGAGAATTAATGTAAAAGTTTTTTAGTGACAAACATGCTTTGCTCCATTCATTTTTCTACTTATATTTGTATTTTTGTAACAGTCAAAACTATACTTTTCCATCAAATCTGGATCATATTGAATGAAATAATGTATATAAATACTTTACTTTTCTTCTTATAAAATGTAAATGTAAACAGACTTTTATTATTAAAAAACACTACACTATAACATATTTTGTTTACTAAATATACCATTAACTTCAGTCAGAACTATAAGTTTGTTGGAGTATGTAAAAAACTTTTTCCATATAGGAATATTCGTTAAAATTAACGACGTTTTACTCAATGAAAAGTAACGACAGTAACAGAAGCAACATTTGGCACACGCTCACATCCTTGAAATTTCGAAAGCCTTTGGAGGGATTTCTGAATGACGTGGGACCAGGTTAAAGAGAAAGCAACGAAGTATAGCGCAGCCAGTGCTGCGCGTGTAAGTTATACCGAGGGGTGTTTATTCCCGTAATAACTGGTCCAGTCGTAATTGCATCTACTTCCCTGACTCGCTCTCTTACTCACTTACACTCTAAACGTCATATCACATCGGATCTTTGCTTTAGCTATAGGGTGCCCGTTGCCACCCCCGCCTCCTCTTCTCTCTCGTTTACTGACGCTGAAGGAGAAGTAGTCGGCGTCTAACTTCGTCAATCCCTCTGAATTGCCTTTGATATAAATGCCCTTGTGACGATGAAATGGCGCTAAAGACCTTATGTACGAGGTATTAAACGCCTTTGGTCTTCTGCCTGCAGCGTAAGCGCACTGACGTTATCGTCTTTACTCTATTTTAAGATAGCTTTCCCATGGATTTTTGTTGCAAAGAGCCCGCTATAGATGGTTCGCTCATATCTTTCCTTTTCGTCTGTCTATTGTTCGGAAAAATATAACTTGAAATGTGTTAATTTCTTAACCTTACAATAAATACACACAAAAATTGGATTTTCTACTTTGTAAGTTTATTAATACAAATACTTTTACATCTAATAACCATTATGAATTACCCACTAAAGTGAAAACTTAGATGTACAACCAAGCAATCAATATAAAATTTAGTTGATGTATTAAGTTTCAATGATGTGTTTCTAAATACTTGAAAGTTAATGTGCGGCAACGAGAAGCCAGAGTTGAGACTTTGTGTTGGGAGGAACTCGTACATTGAAACTGGTCCTTGAAGTTCCCAGACTGTACGGTTCGTCGCAGGCTACAGCGTAGCTGTTCTTTTCATTATTCACGCTGACGTAATGAATCGTCCCTATGCATTAAAATAAATACATCAGCGATTTTTTAATCAATACATCATTATTTAATCAAATATTTCAAGATCATATAAGCATTGAACTATTTTTCAAAACGATTTAATGACAATCCGATATTTCTCAATATAAAAAGCTTTACACGTTAAGAGATGCCCAGCAGGCCGGTATAATTGCAAACAAAGCACAAAGGTGCTGTAATATATACGAAAATCCAAAATCCAGACGCCAACACTCGAAACTGTAATTGCGAGTACTACGTTATATTCAAAGGGTTAATTACGAAACGCGTACAATAATGAGCATGCACACGTATGCTGGCTTATGTACACATTACACTCGAGTGTCGAGTTGCAATGGCTTCCCGGACTACGCTATACATCAGAGTGCTCTCACGACATGCTCTGCCCGTTTTGCAAAAGTTAAACTAAAGTAGAACTTACCTCTTTCGACGCTGAGCATTATTGCCGAGTTGTAGACCTGATCGGTGGGATTCGATATTTCCACGGAGCGACGGAAAATCGTTTCGTCCGCAAGACGCTCCCCAATTACTAGGTCGCCGATGAATCTGAACTCTCGTTTATTGTCTCTTAGTTTGAAATCCTTAAAAAATATTTTTTTTTGTTAATTTAAAACTATAATATTGGTTATTTCCAGGCTAATCGGTTATTGACGCCCGAGAAGCTTTATCTGCGCTCTAACCGTGCTTGGCTCGTATTACTGATGATATGCTAATAATGCTACCCGCATTTTTTAATCTAATTTGCATACAATTTTCTCTATATACTTGTGTTTGTAAAATAAATAGACAGCTATATTACCGTTTAAAACTTCATAATCTACTTTGTTCGTTAGTTATTTGTGACTCTAAGCCCTATTTTTTATTCAAAAACAATTATCTTTTCACTTCAACATGAATAAATTAAACCCATCAATCTTTATTGATTTTCAACTTATAGCGTTATACAAAAAATCCAGACATTATTTTTCTTGTTTTAGAACGTTGACGTTGGAACTTGGTTTCACGAAGTTCAGATGCAATACGTAAAAGTTCATAAAACTTTTACAATGTTCCCTCATATCAAACATTATTATAAGTTTCACGGTGAACCTTCGCTTTTTTTATTTTTAAATAAACCACTTTATCCCAGTTCTACTTGTAAAACGTTAACGCGAGTTTGATTAAATTCCTTTCGCGAACTGTTAACAATTTTTTTTACTCTCGTTCGATATTAACGAAGGAGTGTGCAAAGGTCAGAATGTATATATAGCGAACCAACAAAAAATATACAATAGATTGTTAAATTAATCACCGGTTCATCCTTTTTGACGATATCCTTCTCCGTGAGATCAATGTGTTCCACCCTCTTCTCGGTAACATCAAACGCCTCGGCGTTCAGTACAGCAGCCAAACAGATCAGGGCCGGCAAAATCTTCACCACGTAGCTCGTCATTTTTCGAACGTTTACTCAAGTCAATTTAGCGCGAAGGAAACCGTGATCCACAATAACACATCGAGTCTCGGCGACCGGCGACTTTATAGGCCCACTTATCTGTGCTCGCGCCCCTATCGTATACGCCGTGGTGGCACGCGCGCGGAATACACTATTGGCAGGATCGAGACAAGCGGGCGGCTATCGGACACGGAAACGGGACAGAGAGCGATTCGATGCTTCTCGAAGGGGTATATCTCGAAGCTTAGCAATAATCTGACATCCTAATCGTTAGCTCTAATTTGCGTGGAAAACTTGGCGTTAGACTTCTAACACGTATATAGAAAGAAAATTCGCGCAGAATGTATAATACATAGCGATGTGCCATTATGCGGAGACTGTTTTGTTGGTCCTTCTTGGGTCGCTCATGCCATAACTGCCTTAACTTGAATCCTTAACTAATGAGGATTTATTATGTGGTTATGGTCTACTATTTCTCGATCTTGAATCTCTTTTTCTGCGACCCAGTACTGCTTATTTGAATCTCACAGCAGGTGATTTACCACGAAGTGACTTAACATTAAATTGGAGTTTTGTTCAGATGAGCGGAAAAAATATTAGTTAGTCAAAATCAAACGTTAACTTGACTTTTCGTGAATCCGCTTAAATTCCGCAGAAAATCGATGTTTCCGGGCCGTGTTTGTATGCTGATACATGTGTATTTCTTTGAAAAAAAAGCTTTTGAAACGTGGTGAAAGTTTAGTATTTTTTGGTTCACGTTTTTCGGTAGAACATCCGACACCGACAATTTAGTTTCACGTTAGAGATATATTCTATAGTAACAGGCAGCGCTATATGTATATAAATTCGAGCTTTTCGTAGTGCAGTAATACCGTGTAAAAGGGACCTAATTTATAAATGGCTCCGGTCGAATGCTACAGGAATTTTTCGACGACAAAAAATTGTAGTCCTGTGAAAAATATTTTCTCGAGCTGATACTACTGCCTTTATGCTTGTGCTCCAAGTCCGCGAATCCGCAAGGGACTTTGTCGAGATACTTTGACACACATTTCTTTGCGGATTTAGCGGGATTACAGAGCAGCGATCTATTTTATATAAAAAAGGTATTTTTGGTTCAGAGAGGTTGTAACTTTTGTTTTTAGTCAGTGAAGAATAACACATCGATTTCAAACAATAATATTTTTGTATTCTTTGTTTCAGGTACGTATCCGATGAACGAATTTCTGCGCAAATATCAGTGAGTAGAACGTCAGTCTGAAATTAATCTAAACGGTATAAACAATTGATAGGGAAAAAACCTTAAAACTCAATCTCTCAAATGACATCAAAACTTTGCGCCTAAATAAGATTTTCACACTGCAGTGTTGGCTACGGGATTCCAAATAATGGGCACAATTCATTCTTGTTACGCGCATCTCCCGCTTCTCTCACTCTCTCAAATCGAATCGAATTATATCTTCTTTTGCGAAAAAAGCACTCCGCACCGGCTATAGCTTCTCTCGTCGAAATTCGTTCGACGCAGCGTCAAAGCGAACTCGGCACTCGCTCATTCTCTCAAACGGCCGGCGTTGCACAAATCCTCCAGCAAAAAGATTTCGTTCATTCAGGAAACAAAAAGACAGTCGAGCGCGTTACTATTCTTCGCAAATACCTTCTTTCCTATATATCCGTTATATTATACATATTTATAACAAATAACACGGTGGTCGACAGAGAAAAAGACAATACGAAGTTGCGTTTTTGTGCAGAATGGAAGAAAGAAAGAGTAGGCCCCCTAAGCTACCCTGCCTTTTTTGCAGCGCTTGGTTTTTCGTCCCCTTGAGGCTTCACCCGCGGCCAACTGTCCGCCAACTTGACTCTCCGCGCGTGTAGTGTATTTGGGGATGTACTCGAGAGACACGCGGAAAGTGCAGGGTGACGAAAATGGGCGATGGCGAAAAAGCAGCGTTGCGCACTTTAGCCTTTGTCTTTCTTTTCTACCGTCGTCTTTTTTGCTGCGTCCTCCTCTCTTCGTGTACAACTGCACCTCGGCGCGAGAAGTTCGCCAGCTTAAGGCTGACCTCCTTTTTTGGCTTTTGTAGCTCTCTGTCTCTCTATCTTTCTCGCGGCGTGTAAGGCATAAGAGAGAAGAGATACACAATACGACGTGAGCTGCTAAGTTCATCGACGCTCCGCGAGAGTTGAGATTGATTCGATCGAGAATTTGGAACGCCGCACACAGTGAGATGGAAATTTAATACGGGTTGCTTGTATATATTTTCGGTCTTTGCGTCTGCTCTTTGTACGCAAGCTGATGTGTGAAAGTATGTCTTGCAGAAATTTCGGAGGGATTTTGAAGAGATCGTTCTTTTCCTTCACACGTTACGCATGAAATATTTTTTAGCATACATAAAATTGAAAAAAAATCAGTAACTGTAGTGCTGCCTCGACAAACTTGTGTTTGTGTACGCTAATGATTCTCCGTAGGCATTGTGAAATACTTAGGACAAACTACTAGGATACTATATTTGTAGGCTTCATTAGAGAGCGCTATTCAAGACATGTACGATTTAATCGCTGTTGTAATTCAATTGCATCACCTGTGTTTGAGTAGCAGATAAAGCAAAAACGTGTCCACCCGTTAGTGGGATTAAGAGAGATTTATAATATGGGTACTAAATGTACATATGGGTACTGGAAAAAAAATGATAAGCGACGTGTGATTTCACGAAACAGAGTTACAAAAACAAAAGCTCTTGTTTTTTATTCTTATCAATTAACTCGGTAAAATATTGTATGTCCTGCATTAAATAAAAAATATGCTCTCCATTTTTATTCATCAAAATACTTATTCGAAACATAATAGTACAAAATTATTTTTAAAAATTATATACTTATAGAATTCGATCAAAAATAAAACTGTTACTGTTTACTGTTGAAATAACTCTTTGTGATTAGACGCTAACTAATTCGACGCAGGTTTATATAAGAGCGAAACACTCCAGTGCGGTAAGACAAACGAGGATCAGAGAGCTTGGTCGAGTAATCCCAACTCATTGCTATTACTGATGCGCACGCATATATATATGGTACGTCGGTCACTTTTTGGGGTTGAGTGCACGCGTCGGGAATTACTTACGAATATCCGCTTTCACTCCCAGGATTGCGGAATTTCGAGCGCCATGGAGCAAAGCCTCACTAGCCCATAACGCTCTCAAGACAGACGTGGATATATTTTGGCATACGAGTTACGCTTAGTTTGGTATACTGCTGAATAAAGTAGCAAAAAATAATTATTGGGCGAATTTTGTCAAACGGCACACATTGCCGTATTTTTCAAGGAAAAATAAACGTCTACTGAAAGTTCGCAATTTGTCAAAGCAAAATGCGCGGGAGGCGTATTTAAAAATTCAGAGCAAATTTAACGTTTCGCTAAATAACGCGTATACTCTCCGTTTATACAGAAATGTAAATATACGCCTCGGTTTTCCCTAAAACGAGCGCATCATTTGAAAATTTAACGAACGCCGAAATAATTTCTTAAATTCCAGAAAAACATCAGCCTTTTTTCAAAGTTTCATCAACGAATTTACGTACACGGTTTTCAAATAATTCACCCACCACCCACAAGTCATTTTATCTCAGCCTATAGAGCGAAAAGAGACAGCTCAAAAGCGTCCATTCTCACTTAAGCCGAGAGTGACTAGCGCAATCTCCGGATCTCCCAAAAACTCGCTTCCAAAGTCAATCAACCTGAAATTTCGAGCGACGCAGCCGCTGCAACAAAAACCAGCAGTAGCAGCGCCTCTACCCACGCATCAAAGGGTGGCTGTGCGAACGCAACAGTTGCGTGGGTGCTCGCCGGAGATGTACCTCACGCGCGCGCGCGCGCAAACCCTCTCTTCGGAGAGGGAGAAAGCGGTGCCTACCCTCAGCTCGACGTCGCGGCGCGCCAGTACTATGTCCGCCGTGCCGCAGCAGCTACAGGCCGGCGAGCGCCGCGCGTGTGTCTTGAAAATGCCCGCGTGAATCGCCGTGTGATATACTGTGATCAAATTTTGCCGGAACTTTTGTGCATACATACAATACACTCATTATATCGTACATACGTCGTCGCTATGAAGCTGAGGAGGAAGGTATACAATAATAGGGGTAATTTCGGGGTAGAGGTATAAGAGTACTCGCTGACGCGGTACTTTTTGAGTTTTCGAGCGCGAAATTGGCCGCGCTAGAGAGTATACGTCGCTTTTTAACGAGCCCAGCGAGCTGTGATTAATTGAGGAGAGTGAAATCATTAGTGGACTTGTGGTCGTTTTTTCGGGAAGCGCTCTGCGCCGTGGATGATGGCTTTTCTATCGGCGAATCTTTGTTTTGATGCTTTTGTAATTAATTGCTCGTGATGATGAAATTTTTATTAGCCGGATTTTATAATATATACTACATATAGGGAATTAATTGCGCTGTCGCGAGTCTTTTAGCTGAATTTCGATCACGTTCATTATGATAAAGCATAATTTTGACCGTTATCGAAAATGTATATACAATGCAAAATGAAAGTTCACTCGCGACATAATTAGAATCGGTAATGATCCATTGTTATAACGTGTTTTTATCTCATTTTTAACGAGTAACTTAATGTACCTCGAATTATTGTTCATTATTTATGATGCAGCATTAAATTATATTATGAAATTTCAGACATATTAAGTATATATTTACCTAACAAAATTGAAGCGTATTGTTTCGACACGTCGATATTAACAGAAAAAAGCAAAGAAAGTTTTAAATTATGCCTCTCGTATAATATATAAGTGTAAGTCCTCTGAGCGAGCTTGATAAACTTCCGTAAGCCCCGCAGTTCCTTAATACACTACAGCGGCTGCAGAGAAGGCAATATCGGTAAAACTTGCATAATAAGTTTCATTTTATTCGCAACAAAAGAGAAGAATTAATGCCTCTTCCCCTCAAAATCCGGCTTTCTTCCCTCGCGCAGTTTTCTCGAGTTACCATCAATCCGCGTCTGCGGAGAGTTCATCGACGCGCCGCGGCGTTAGTTCTGATGCCTGTAATTATGCGCTTCCGACTCCCCCCTTATTGCGTGGAATTGTTTTGCTTGCCGATAGGAAGTCGAATCCGAACAGAAGGAAGAGCTTTTGTGCCTGTATACACTCTCGCGCTCGCGCATTCTGGGGGGAAAATCCATTAGCAAGATTTATAGCGACAGTATATACATTTACCTGTGCTCGCGCTGCGGCTTATAGATTTGGATGCGGCGCGCGCGGTCTGTCGAAAACGTCTTGTAATCGGAAGTGAACGATATTTCATATACGAGTGCGTATAGGGGAGGGAGAAAAAACACATTGCTCTCGATATAGGTATAGGTATATACTCGAGGGGAGTGGATCCATTCTCGTGGCTGATGTATGGCGAAAATGAAGTGATCTTAATTCTTGTATCGGAGAAAGGTGTGCTTTATAGATTGTACGATTCGCTTCGTTCATCGCCGAGATTGTTATTGATACGGCATTATTGAATTATTAATAAAATTGTAGGGGGAATAATACTTTATATCGTGATTTCAAATACACCTACTTATTCGCATTTCAAGGAATAATAATCGATGTTGTGCTTCGAAAATTGAATTTAATATAATTTTAATTTAATATAGCATTAAGTTTTCAGTATTAATTTGTGGGATATAAATTAATTATGAACACAATTTTAATTAAAAAAAAAAAACAAATTAGCTCGAAATTCTTCGTCAAAGCATAAGAATACTAATTTTCAAATGATAATTTTAATAAACGACTTAACACTAAGTCAATCCTGGATCACGAACGTAATTCAACAGAATAAAGTCTTCCCAAGCTATAACTTCAAGTCAACCATCAAGCAAAATGGAAACGCACGTCCTAAAATGATATTTAAAAATAGCGCTCCCCAAGCGATCGCGCACATCACATAACCCAAGCTTTTTTGCTCTCTTTCTCTAGCTTCGGCTCGACGCGTCAAGCGTCCATCGATAACATCGACAAAAGCCGGGCAATTTTTCATCTTGCCGCTCGCTCTCGCCTCGCCTTGATTGAAAATGTTTGATAACTCGCGTACACGCGAGCGCGCGAGAGAGCAAGCGAGTTTTCAATTAGAGCCGCCAGTTCGACCGTATATATATACGTTGGCACAACGCGCCGCTAAAGAACCATCCTCGAACGAGTAACTTGTTGCCTATATAGCTCCGTCGATGCTACTTGCGCCTATTACTTCGCAGGAATGCGGACCGACGGCCGAGTAATTCATTTAAAGAATTCATTAGGGGGCGACCAGCCGTGCCTGGAATATATCTTCTTTCTCATGGACGAAGGATATCGGTGAAAAAAAAGCTCAGATGGATCCTTGCTATTTTTATTTCGACCCTGCTTTTTGCGAGCTTGCTAAGCAAGCGCACGCCTCGTCGGGACTCCTTGAATACAAATTACCCTGTTGAACTTGTGCTTTGTGACCATTCAATTTGGACGAATCATAAATTTCTGCTAGTTAGAGCAGCGCTGTTTTCTTTGATGTTTCGGGGACGATGCTATCTTTTAAGAAGGTTCTCGCGCAATATGTATATGTCATACAGAACGCAATAAGGAAATGCATTTTTGTTCGCGTGTTGATAAATTTTATCAAATAGTTCTGAAATAAAATTCAAATTGTGTATTAACGTTAAGATATTCCGTGTTGTTCAATGAGATTTTTTCATAAATTAATGCTTTGGCGCAAAATTCATGCTTCTGGCGTGAGTTATTTTTAAATAAATATAAATTAATTATACTTTGTGCTACAGTATGTACAAAATTACAAATGTTTCCATTATAAATAATCGGAAATATTTTGGGATGTGTATTTCACTTTGAATAAATAATAAAACAGTTTTGATTCCAAATTAAAATTACTTTCTGTATATGTGCAAATCCACGACCGACCGGAAAAAACTTGGGGTCTAGAAGTTAAAAAATTGTTCTTGAGGGCACACCTACCAGGCAAATTTTTTCAGTTTCTTGGACCCTTTAAAGCAAGAAAAACCAAGTGTTCACACCGTATCGCTTACCAAACGTTTTCTTCGACTATCTCTTAATATTACTTGAAAAGGGGTTTATATCTTGTTACACGAATGTGGAGAAAATTTTTTGACAACGAAACTGAAAAGTATGGTCCAGTAAAAAGTTAGAAGCAATTGAAGAAAGGTTAAAATTCGTCGAAAAAATCGTAGATCTTGCAAAAATAGAAAATCAAGTTTTTCTGATATATTTTACCCTATCTTCAATTGCTCATAACTTGGCACTGGAGCATCCATTTTCAAATATTTTTTTTTCAAATTGAAGGTTCTTTCCTCTACTTTTCAGTTCCGTTGTCGGAAATTTTTCTTCACGTTCGTGTAACCAGATATAAACCAGCCAGTAAACACCTTTTTTAAGTAATATTAACGGTATTAAGAGGTAGCCGTAGAAAAAGTTTAGTAAACGATACGGTGTAATTACTTCGTTTTTTTTGTTTCAAATGGTCTAAGGAACTGAAAAAATGTGGTGTGGTAGGTGCGCCCTCAAAAAAAAGTTTCAACTTCTAGACCCCAAGTTGTTTCCAGTCAATCCTGGATTTGCACATATTTATATACCTATTCAATACGTTCAAAGAAAGAATCTGATTAGCACTACAACTCAGATCCAAGTGCTTCGATGACTTTCATATCACAGTTCAGGATTTCTCTAAGGAGGTCGAGTAGCTTTTGCTATATATTACTATATAAAACTATAAACAACAATAAGCTTATTAATATCTCAACATGCACCAATATAAAAAAACTTTAGAATTCAGACGGGAATTTAATATCCACTCATCTCAAACTCCATTCGACTTCAGTCATACAGCTTCACTCTATCACAAGTAAGAAAAACACAAGTTCACTTTAGGAAATATTCTCTGAAACTTACTTTCTCGCCAAGACCTTTAACTTCTCTCTTGATAGCGATCGATTTAAAAATTGAAACAGCAGAAGCATTCCCGGTCGTTTCTTCTACCATTGTGTGTCACCGAGGTGTGGGGGTTGACGGTTGAGGCAACGTTCTTATAATACTTCGATAGAATTCCTAAAGGTTAAGTCGGACGTAGCAGGTCGGAAACCTAGAGCGAGAGAAAGAACAACACGCGGTGTTCATTCGGCAAAGTGCTCTCATTTATACGGCAGCCCTCCCTTCGTCTTCTTTGTCTTCCGTCGTATACTATACCGTTTCGTATTATCTTAAACGCATGTTTTAATGGACCGTTGGCACTTTTGCTGTATTTATTGCCAGCGTTTCACTGAGCACATGTTTATGCAGATACGGCTTATTTACTGCCTTTTACTCACGGCGTATACGCTCGATTGTTTTCAATTAATGTTGCGCTCTGCTTTGCAATTACTTTGTTAGAAAAATGTTCTACTGTAATTTAATACATATTGAAACTAATTAAAGCTACGTATACAAGCCCGTTTTTTTACAATTTTCAAAATTATAATGCATATTGCACTGTTAAAAATAGACTTACTCTTCATGCAGTTTTCAAGCACTGCTATGTACTTGGGAATTAATGTATGTACATGAAATTCGAGGTAATTATCAATAAATATATAATAAGTAACTTAAATTTAATAAACTTGCATTAAATCAAATTCAAGTGAATTGAAAATTAGCTTCAAAATTACATTGCATTAATATTAATAAGGTAATATTTTTATCAGTGTACGAATAAACCAACAATAAATGCTGCAATATTAATAAATGATAACAAATTTAAAATTAAACGTAACATAATGTACGGTTGTAATACTAGCTCGCGTATGTCAAACAATTCATATCATATATAATTCATCAAAAACAATATTTAATGACAGCATGATATACGCTATCGGTTCTATAAATAATGCAATATCGATATAAATAAAAGAACAAATTCGCATCATACGACAATAAACAAAATGATAATTACGAAACTGGGTGCAAATAAAAGCAATCCACCTCGCAAACAATATTCCTAGCTATGCTATTTGAGAAGCGTAATTACAACCAAATATTCTGTGCGCGAGCTCAAGTTCTACATATACACATCAAAGCATCAAAAATCCAGATTAATTATTTCGTGTGCCAAAATAATCCTGCGCTTATCTTCTTTCGCGCGTATATATATATATATATATATATTCTCGTTGCCGACTGGCTGTCACAACGTCTTGTATTATACATCGACTTGCAGCCGCGCAAGTCTGCTTGAGCCTGCATTAGATGTGTACAGAGTTTCTAGTTTCGCCAATTTCGCTTCTGCTCGACAAACGCCCCGCAAATTAATCCATTCGCCGTGCGCGCGCGCGCGCTCATATCGCATCGAGTCATGAACTGTCGCGCGCGATTGGAATATTCAGCGATCCTCCCGGCTTCCGGAGACTAATGGAAACAGTTCCTTTCGCCTTTCGTGAATAACGATTCTAATAGCTGGTACAGGTATTACGAATGCTACGGATGAAAGGTTTCGAACATTATTATGATGCTTTTGTATTACACAGATGTTATTGTAAGGACTGAGTTTCTTATCGTGTTTCTCGCTATCTTTTAAACTTCTTTTTATTCAGATATTCTGATTGCTTTGAGAACTAAATAATAATAAAGCAGTTAACGATACAAAAGCGAATTAATTAGCCTTATAGAGTACATTTTAGATCCAGAGAAATTATGAGCATAACAGCCCTGGTAGAAACGGAATCTTAGTAACTGGCAAGTTCTTAGGTTCCCAATCTAAGAACTTGGTAGTTTTAATTGCCA
>UCOJ01002338.1:0-13041 GCA_900474305.1 Cecidostiba fungosa
ATATATATATGTGTGTGTGTGTGTGTGTGTGTGTGTGTGTGTGTGTGTGTATGATAGTATGTATAATTTTATAATTTAATAGCGGTCCGCTGCTATTAAAATATACAACATAGTTATCAGGGAAGGGTTCCAGAACCCTGGTAGGATTCGAGCACATCGGGGAGGGGTTAATTTTCTAACCCACAGTTCTGGACCATGTGCTCAAATCCTCCTAGCTTGCCTACTGATATCGAAGCGAATTTCAAATTACAGACTTGCGGTTGAATATTCAATTTTATAACATCCGCGATTTTTTGTCCGCATCAGAGAGTATATAACGAAGTCAGCGTCGATGGCTGATTATTCGCTCGGCTCTCTGGCGATTTTAAAAGCATTTTTAAGCTCACCTTGGAATTAACGATCAACGCGTCAATCATCAAATTTTTTGAGCGAATCTGAATAATTATGATCGACGCCCCGGCTAATCTCATTATCGAGGGCTTTCAAAGCCTCATGAATAAAAAGCGGCTCGCACACATTTTTCATGTCAGTAGACATCAGCGTATATTTCAAAAATTCACGATTATACACCGCATCACACTTTGATTTTAAAAATCAAAATCCCGGGCTTTAACAAAGAGAAAAAAAGAAGCCATCGACCACGTCTTTACGCTACATACCATATTGTATAGGTACAAGAAAAGTACATCAGCATAAACCTCGCGGCATCGAAATTCCACAGCTCGTTGCACACAACAACAACAACAACAACAACAACAACAGCAGCAGCAGCGACATCAGCTGAGCAACAACGTCCGATGCCACACTCTCTCTGTCTCTCAGTCCTGTATATACGCAATCCGATGCGGTCTTTTACGATCGCCTCTCGGACATGCGGACGGCCGGAAAGTCGTCAGAGAGCTTGCAAGCGCTAGTGCCTGCATTAGGACTACGCGCGCGGCGGAGCCATTACGGAGGTTATCACCGACACGAGGAATACGCGAACGCGAAGCCGATATAACGGCTTCGGTAATTACGGGCTGACATGAAACGCAGCCGCGCCGATGATCCGTATACGTATATATACGCGCGCGTGATTTATGATGGCAAGAGAGGGAAGAGATAGAGAGAGATGCTGATGCTCGCGCGTTGCCGAGCTGTGAGGCGTTTACGGCCCGACGCGACAACGACGACGACTACTGCACATATACGTGCAACTGCGTATAATATGCTTGAAGCTATATACTGGCTCTGTTGCTGTGCCGTTATTAGCGAGCATTTATTATTATTATTATTATTATTACTTTTTTTTTCAAGATAGTTTATAATAGGTATATACTTACGATAGCGATGGCACGACGTGTGAAGCACGCCTGGGCGGATGTTGTCCTGTTCTCTACGACCATAAGCTCGTCGCAGTCCTCGTGGTCCGAGCCGTTCACCTCAGATCGGATTTTAATGGGCGACAGGGCGTTCTCGTTGTCGGTCGACTTGCCGCTGTCCGGCGATGGCAGCAGCACGTGTCCGTCCAGTTCCTCCTCCTCCGCGCGCTCCGAAGCTTCCGAACCACCTTTTCCCTCCTGCTAACACGACATTTCTAGCCTTAGTCTCTCGATTTCAACTGTTCAGTGGTGAACATTTCTTTAATATTATACAGACCTGATCCTGAGGTGTGGGCGACTGGGATGACTCCTTGTTGTTTTCCCTGGGACTCCGTGAGTACTTGGCGTCCGTTTTCGTTCCAAGCTCGTAGATGTTGATCATGTGGGCCGCCTGAGCGTGGACCATCAACTCCCAGGCGGATGGAAACGAGTCCTTACAGAGGACGCAGAGCAGCGATGCCGCGGAATTTCCAGCTAACAAATATATAATGAATTGCGATTTTCTTGCAAATGAGATATAGTGGCGCGGGAAAGTTTTGGACGATCATCGAACGAGTATGTCCTCTGTTTGAATAATAACGAGTGGTTTCGAGCTGATGATGTGAAAAAAAAAGTTGAAACGGGATAGATGAAATGAATGTAAAACACGGCGAAGAATGTCGACTTTGCGAACTCTCTCTCTCTCTATCGCCCGGAGAGAAAGGAAAACCAAGTATTAATTGAAAAAGTTTCCAGAGGCTTTTTGTATGGCAAGTGTTTCATGAAGAATCCATGTTAACTTTTATCATCAACTCGCGGCACTTTTTTCATTTACAAAAAGTTTCAGCCTTATTAGCTCCGATTGATCGCATTCAAACCGAAAAGTGAGTTACACATTATACAAACCGCGCGGGTCATTCTTAATGAAATTGGCGGGAAATTCAAACAACAGAGCGAGATGAGACCTTCGGCTTCGTTATATAATAGCTCGAAGCTTTCTCTCTCCCAGCGGGGAAAACAGGGGACAGAGGGAGATGAGGAAGGGGGAGTTTTTTGCGCTTACGTACTCGGAGTGGTGCCGTTGAACGTGTGGCATTTGCAGGTGAACCGCAGCTTGCAGTAATCCCGCTTGTGCTCGAGCAGCTCCCCAAGCTCCGTGAACATTTCTCGGCAGTTGCCGCAAATTAGTATGTCGGGATTGCCTGAAAAAGCCAATGAGAGTCAGCCTGCAGTTTTTCTCACCTGGATCATGCGTTTCGCGTCGTCGGAGCCTTTCAATTATTTCAGGTACAGGGGAGATGTGCCCAGTATGGACACACATAGCGAATTTCGGTATAACTTTTAACAGAAGCCATAAATATTGCTAATATTTGGGGATTGTCTTCCTTTTATTGGGGCTGTTAAAGATCACTTTTTTTAGCTATCGAAAAAGTGCCGCCCATTATGGATCCACCTTGTTATTTACAATACCTATTCACAATAAACGTCTAAAAAGTGTTGCTAAACGTCTTGCTTGCTTTATGTGAAAAAGTTTCTCTTCAGGCGGCTTGCATTTGTTTGCTGTCGATTTCGTCGATATTTACAAAATTCACCAACATTGATCTTAGTTTCGTTTAGACCTCTTCTCAGAGCATTTCCAACCTAAGAGATGTTGTTTTTAGTAACTATAACCGTTTGCAAAGTCTTAAATGCAAACATCAAAAATTCACGTGGCGACTCTATGTTAAAACCTGGTCCATACAGGGTAATCTTCACTGGGTCCATATTGGGCAAAAAACATCCCTTATTTGCAACATTTGGCGCTGCTTCACAAGTTTTGTATCTTACATAGTCAGACAATTTTTTTTTTGGACTTCATGGAATACAATAAAAGTGCAATTTATAAGGACTGCATAAAACTACATACAAAATTATAAGGACATCGAGAAGTTATCGTTTGACAGCAGCGAAAAAGTGAGCAAAGTTCTAGCAATATGGCCTGGAAGTATGCATCTTGAAATGCCAAAAACTAGTGACTCACGCGGTGCAAATGCCGAAATTTCGCGTCAGAAGCTGGAAAATCTGATGGCGGTCTACGCTGGGTACATCTCCCCTATACAACAACACATCTCGTTTTTTTCGAGCTCTAAACGATACGGCGTATTATAATACAAACTATAACTGCAATTAAAAACAAGTCAGAGCAAACAAGTTATCTCCACGGGATCAACAACAATAAAGCGCGCGGGTAAACAGGATAACAGCGACGCGCGTGGCGGTACAAAACACACGTAGTTTGCGGCAAACTCATAGCGCGCGCGTCACCAGAGCGACGCAATTAAAATTAATTAAAGCGAGAGCAGCCGCTAGCTCTCACTCACTCTCTCTCTCTCTCTCTCTTTCGCTCGGCCGCCATTATACAATAAGCAAGCAAACTCGATATGTATTTAAAGGCTCCGACGCGACGACACCCGCATGTCGCAGAGTAGTAGACTCCAGCGTATATACACACTAGACACTCACTGTAAACTTTTAATTGGCTGAGGTCCTGCATGGCGTTACTCGCCACTTTCTGTTGTTTCGGCTGCTGCTGTTGTTGCTGCTGCTGTTGTTGTTGCTGCTGCTGCTGTGGCTGTGGCTGTTGCTGCTGCTGCTGTTGCTGAGATCGTGTCGGCGGCATGAGACGCGGTCTCTTGAGTGGAGGCGCCAGGCGTGGTGGGAAAGCCGTCGATGTACAGTAACTGAAAGGTTGAGGTGATTGTCGAATTAGTATACTTCATTGAAAGATGATAATTGTTCAGGCGGTAATAGGTATGTGTATAGGAAAAAATTGAGGGGGCGATTTGTCCGATCCAAAACTACGCGCTATATGCCGTTATCAGAGCTGGCGAATCACGCCGAATGCATATCATAACGGCCGTATAAGAGATAGGAGATCTTTGCGGGAAACGGTATGGGGCGCATCCTCAGATTTCCTCCTATGTATATACCCGTTAATTGGCGCGATTAGTCGTGAAAATCTATGCATGTGGGTCAAAGCAGAGTATAGGGGGGTGGTGGAATGCGCCGCCGGGATTATTAAGACGCTGCAGCGACATGCTCCTCGCGATCGCGCTCGCGGAATTTAATGGCGCCCGAAATCCAGCTCGAGGGAGAGTTTACGTAGTCACTTGACGCGAGAGAGCGGCGGACGATTCTAACGAGTAGAGCGCGATATCGGCAGTGTAGACCGAGTTTGAGCGCGTTTTAGCATTCCGCGGAGTGTGTCTGCATGTCTGTGTATACATATATGTATGCAGTGCACTGCGCGGCAAGTAGACGAGGCAGAGCTTTGTTATTGAGTGCTTGCGGAGCTTGTAATGTTGTGCTGAGAGGAGAGCAGTTGGGATTAAGTAGGTGGCTAGGTGAAGTGCTTGAGGTAAGCTCTTGATTTTTTACTGTATGTATCGTGTGCTGTTATCCTAGCTATATAGTACTTCGATCGTATTGTCACAAAAAAGAAATTCACGTTACGACAAATTAATCTCTTCCTGATAGTCCGGCAGCTATATTATCACCCACATAGAATCCGAATTTGAAGGTCAAAATTCGTGTTACAGTATCTAACAATCAAAGGTGCTTAAAAAGTCACGAAAGTAAAGCTTCAAATGGTTAATAACGTTTTAGGCACGATCGCGGTACGCAAGAGCTTTATATTTTCGTTAGCGAAAAATGTGTGAGATGCGATATCTCACGCAATTTTCGACCAATCAGGCTGCAATTTTAGAAGGACTCTCCTCCCGCACAATATAAAATTTTACTTTTTTTATACCGATCCTCTACGTCATTTTTAAATGCAAGTACTTATAATAAAAAATGTTGGTGTTAGACGATTATCTCTGGGAGACATTAAGCGTGTGGGCCAAAAAATTGTTTGGGACTTCCCTTTAACACTAAAAACGTATGGTTCTATTTTGAACCTGATCCCGAACATATAAATACGCAAAGTAATGCGGCCCCCTTCAATTCACTAAAAACGCTTTTTTTTAAATAAAAATGTGTGATTATCTCTGCGAGACTTTAACCATTTGGTGTCAAATTCTTTTTGGGAACCCCCTCATCGCTTATGGTTCTATTTTCAATAAGATGCCTAACATATATGCAGAATGCGACCACCTTGAAAAATTGCTAAAAACGCTTTTTAAGCTGTTACTTGAAATCTAAGCATTCTAACAAAAATTTGAATGTAAAAGTTGTAGATCTTTAATATTATTTTACATAAATAAATCACTTAGATATTTAGTGTGAATGTTAATGGCTATAAGCATTATTCATAAAAAATTATATATAAATGTAGATATTGTTAAAGGAACACTTTTTACCATGAGAAATATTTTTTCTATAAGCCTTAGCAGCACAAGATAAACGTCTAAAAACGATTTTTTGCACTGTGCGTTAGCTACGGGGCGTTATGTGTACGGTCCAATAATGAATTACTTATGTCATGGATAGAAATGACATAAGTTCGAACTTAGATCACGCAGTATTATAAATAAAACCATGTTTTTGTACTCATTTTTTTTTTAATGAAGAGATAACACTGCGAGCATAAACCAACAGTTGTAATTGATTTCCTGGCACTCGCGCGAGCGTCAGCGGTTTGCGCGCCTTGCATCGCGAAAAGCCAAAATATGTATGAATGATTTTTTTCTTCAAATAACCGATATGTATATTTGAAAAGAAAACTTTGTCCGCAGCAAAAAAAAAACGACGCTTTCTAATTAGTATGAACAATGGCGTTTAACAAAAACCGATCACTTTTTACGAATTTTGACCTCCAAATTTAGTCTACGGATCAAAATACATTCAAGAATATAACCCTCTTTTACCCTTGGACCTTTCCGTGCACACAGGAAGAAGATAGCCCGAAATAAAAAGTAAACGAAACCGGATCCATCGACGAAAGCAAGCGAAAAGAGTCGCGGAAAGTAAAAGCAAGGAATCGCTATAAAAGTCTCGAGCAGAGCTGTCAGGCGTATCCGCGCGCGAGCATTCGCTCGATCGCTCCTCTCCCGTCGATGTTAACTTTTAACAACGCTCGCGCGCGATTAAGGCGGGAATTCGCGGGAGATTGTGCCGTGAGAGAGACTCTGTCAACGCCGTGTGACAGCGACGCGCGAAAGAGGGCAGGGGCGGGAGATTCAAAGAGATTACGAGGGGAAGAGAATATAAGGGCGAAGAGAAAGTGAGGAGAGAACAGTCACGTGATGCTGTTGGAAGGAAAGAAGTAAAGTGAATTTCAGTTGGTTTTTTCAAGAATTTTCAACTTTCAGCCGCGAATTTGCATACGGGGCTTGAAAAGTTTCCCGCGGATAAGCTTTTTAACGTTTTTTTTCTTCTTTTGTTCTCTTTTTTTTCGCTCATATTTTCAGTGTAACTTTAATTTTTTTCCTTCTTCATTAAACTTATAGCGAAATAAGTTTGTGCAATATATCGTTCTATCGATAAAATTAGGTTTGTCATGGAAGTAATAAGACCTTTGCAAGTATAATACACCAAATCCGAAACCATCAATTCCATTCTCAAAGAACGAATAAGAGATCCCTGAAATATATTCCCGGAGCGCGTCATCCCTCATACCTTGTAAAAGCCGCGAGATTCCACTCTGGTGACTGACTGTGAAGAGAAAAGCAGAAGAAGAAGAATAGAAGAAGCAGAGTAGCACATAAGAACGAAGGAAGGATAAAGTGTGAGCAGGTTAATGGAGAACGAACGTGTGTGTATCTATATATGACGAACTCCCAAAATAGGTGAGCGGGGATCACCCCCAAAATGACCGATTAGTGACCACGAGCGTTCTAGTCGCTGAAACTAGTTCTACTTTATGTTTTCGAGATCGCTGAATACAAATCTGGAGTTATTTTTTCGATTAAAGTGGGGGAACATTGAGACAAATGGAAAATAAGTGCAAAATGGGGAAAATCTAATTTACATGATTTTTAAAACTCAACTGGCTATATCTCAGACATTTATTTATATTTTTGTTTGAAATTTTAACCACTTATTCTTTAAGATATTGTCTAGAAATAAAGCGAATTCTTAGAGCAATTTTTTTCTGAGTGGCAATTTTTCGAAGTTGTGCCATCGGACATACTATTGAAAAAGTTGAGTGAAAAAGTTTCTAATTTCGAGTTAAAAGTTATGTATTATAAAAATATAGGGGAAATTCGTCCAGTACGGATAACCTTAGCTATTTTGAGTGTAACATTTTATTAACGCGATGAACAATTTAATTCATAACTTTAATGTGTTCCCTAGCCCAATTTCTATAGGGGAAAAATTTGCGAGTTTAAAAAAGGTGCTAACATAGTATGGCTAATGGAGCTATTTCGACTGTAAATATTTATTTACTTAACAAAAATAAAAATGATTAACATGGATTTGTTCCTTAAACAGTCCCCTATGTAATAAAAATTGTCCCAATTTGATACCCAGTACAATAATTAATTCGGAAAAAGTAATAAAACGTAAAAATATAAGCGTCAAATATATACAGCCAATTTTTGTAATTTTCATTGATTTTAGTTTTGTTGTCGAATTCCCATTTTACTCTGTTTGAAACATCTTTATTATTCTTAGACTAAAGCATTCTTTATGTATAAAAGAAAAAAGTGAGTAATTTCTACATTTTTGAGGATATTAGTGTTAGCCATACCCGGGCATACTTGTGTTAGCCATACTGGGCAAAAGGGAAATAAAAACGTTTTAGCTTACACTCCGTGTATAATAATAGTTGGGAAGTCTACCATGTCCCAATCGACTCGTAAAGGCCTAAAGTTTGCATACAAATTATTAGACATACATATACGTCCATAGGAAGAAAAGGGGTGAGCCTCGTAAAATGACTTTTGACACGCTTAAAATTAACAAATTACTTATTTCTTTTGTAAATTTTGCTATAATAAATTTAAGATACCGGTTACGAAGTATGTTTAATAGGCCACAATTGTACAAGCATTTTTCCCACTACAGGAACAAAAGTATTTTTGCAGAGTTTCTATTGTGCAGTGGATCCGTTGTAATAATCAAATTGTAATTTTTCGTCTTCTACCAACCACCAAAAGTTTGTCCACATCTTCGGAAGAATTACAGAAGTGGTCGCTTGCTTCCATTCGTTGATTTGCCAAAGGCTCTTAATATATGTTTTAAAATATTCTTTTTTTCTTTTTTAATGTAAGGTACGTCGTCTCTTCTATTTTTATTGCATCATCTTTTATGAAGAATATTTTTCAACTTTTAAGGTAAAAAGTTAAATCGACGCAGTGAGTTTTTACTGGACATAAAAAACCGTAATATCATGCCTACAGCAGTCGAAAATTAACCAAAATTTTTCGAGATATTCACACATTTTTTGGGGGATTTCGTCACATATACATGAACCGAATTTTTATTTAGAGGCTTGCCAAAGTCAAGGGAAAAGTACTTACAAAGACAGTAGTCGGTGTATATATACACATACATAGGAATAAATACAATCTCGCGCCCTTATGTCGTCTCCTTCCCATCCCCCTTTTACGCCCCCGCGCTGCCTGACGTACAGTCGTCGTTCCGCTGTCAATGTCGCGCTTGTTTTCCGCGCCCCCTTTTTCACACACATCTCGTCTCGTTTTTGCCGCACCATTCATTGATTTTATTCAAAGTCGAGGTCCACATACACGTGTGTTGCTACAGAACGCGAGCTTTCGGCTTTTGTTTCAACGCGGCCGGCTTGATCGCGAGGAAAATTATTGGTTGGCTCGCGTGATTGTCTCTATGCTGAACTTGATACTTTATTGTGCGTACTATCTTGTATCTCTCTGCGTCTGTGTGTTTGCTCGCGTTTTATCGCGATGGGAATTGATGGTTGGAATTTTTTGAAAATTTCCAACTTCACACAAGAATTGCGATGAGAAATCGAGTTTCCATTGAGTCGACTGCTGCAGCGATTTGCAAGAACAAAAGTATACCTAAAACGCTGCGCGCGCTATATTGCATAAATAATACATAATAGCCGGAGCTGCGTTTACTTTTACACAAAGCACAAGTGGCAGAGAAGCTACGAGGACGGAAAGAGAAAAAATCGGAAAGAAAGCCGAGGCGAGGAAATCGTTTTCCTTTTAAAATCATTGCGCTCTCGGGGCCGAATGAAAAGACGGCTGTATAGCGAGATCGAGTCTCGTCGTCGCGCGAAGTAGTCAGTCTGCGAAAAAGTCGATTTTCCCCCGCGCGCGCGCGCGCTCTCCAAGTGTCCGACGGAAGGAAAGAACAAAAGGCGAAAGAGAGAGAAAGAGACGAGGAACGGATTGTAGCGCGGCGTGATTTATAGGAGACATATAATTGTCCCTATAGTGCCAATGTCGAGGTTGAATCGCTCGATCGGACCGATCCACTTGTCTCTTTTGGAGTAGCTTTTCTCCGGGAAAAGTGTGTGTGCGCGCGCGAACTGGCTCCTTTTTTATTTCATATTTTTCGAGCTTTGCACTTTGAAAGTTTAAAATAGGTGAAATTGCTCCGCGAGGAATTCCGAGACCGCTGTATATGCCTATACTATACGCGTTGTTCGTTTTTACGCGCAAGCAGAAAAGTTGCGAACGCACGAGTGGATTCCGCTTCATTACTATCGTGTGTATACGTATTTTGCTTTTTATTTTTCGGAGAAGGAGGGTATAATGGATGGCGTTTTATTTTGCGTCATTATAGGTATTCCTGCAAAAGTACGGTTAATAAGTATATAATACATTCCAGTAGGGCTTATAATTAATGCGAAAAAAAGAGATTTTATCTCTTAGTCGCGCCGATCGACTGAACGATGGCGGCGAGTCACATGGAAAATAAAATAAAAATCATACGCGTCACACAGGCGAACCAGGTAGTCAATGGACATGTTTTACGATCCGGCGAATACGTCATTTCGATGCGCATTAATCTTAGCGGAAAAGGGAGAACGCGCGCACGCGTAAAAGTGTAAGCTTTACTATTCATGCGGGATTAAACTCGAATATGAGCAGCAGTCCGGGACGTGGACGCTTTATTCCTTGCGAGTTATTCGTTCAATCCTTTGAGCGATTGATTTATTCGCGATCGTACGTTTTTCAGTATATAATACTTGGCCTTGCTGTGTGTGTGTGTGTGTTCGTGAGCGTATGTCTGTCTCTCGAGAGAGCTTTATCGATCTTTTGCTCGACGTTTGTTTATGAAGCTTAAGATGACTTACCGGTTTATTGGGGACGATGTTTCTCGATAAAGTGACTCGCCCTACAATGTTTACGATTACATGGATTTTTGTACAAGTCGATGGTAAATTAACGCGCGTCGCACGTTTATACAATGTTAAACGTATTTAAAATGGCAATTATATTAAGATATCGAAAATTTGCTTGGAATTTTAATAATTTTTAATTTTAAATTCATGAAAGTATATCATCAGTGAGATTTTATGAAATGAAATTTTTACTTGAATGTGTTATCATATAAGGCAGTATTCCGAAATTTTCTTTTCATTTTGATATACTCGGGTGCGAATCGAGCCAAGCATAAATCACGAGTAAACATAATAATACTGCCTCCTATTTCTGCTTACGAAGGCTGAACCGCGAAAAAGCCACGTGTTTTTCATCATCATCGATCCGAGAGAGATAGCAGTAGCATAACACGAAACACGCGTATTTAGCGAGAGATAGAAAAATGAAAAGGACAGGGGGCAAAAGTGACAAAGAGGGAAAAAATTCGAGCAAAAAAAAAAAAAAAAGAAGGAGGAGGAAAAGGAAGGGTCTAGAGCGCGCGAGAATCGTCCGGATATTAAAACGTATATCACGCGGGGCCAACCCTAACTCTCGGCGCCGGCCTCTGAAAACGGACGTGGCGAAAATGAGAGAAGGATATATATATATATATAAAGAGAAAAGGAGGGAGCGTTGATTTCGAAAAAAATTTGTCCGCCTGCGGACAGTCACTGTATATATGTATATATGTTTGCGACGTATAGTCCAGTGTGGTGTGTTATATATTAGGAGGGGACGGCGACGAATTAATTCATTGTTAGCGCGCGCGCGAGAGAGAGAGAACTGATTCCGGGATGAATTTATGGGGCCGGAAGTAAATGGCTTTTTCCTGAGGTTTTATACGAGATGGATAAAGATCTTGTGTAATTTGACTTTGTGATTGCTGATCGTTAATTTATTGCTATTATATTATTGAGAGATAAGGAAAATTAATTAAAAATATACGAATATATAATTTTCCTCATCCCTACTACTCTGTACTAGCTTTTTATCCAAAATAATGACCGCCGGAGGCGAGGGCAAGATAACGAACTCTCCGCCCAAAGAAACAAGCGGCAAAACAAGATTGAGAATTATAGTACGAGAGCGAGAGAGAGCCATTGGGTATGCGCCGCTGCGGACACGCTGCTAATAACCAGTTATCAGTGCAGCAATCAGCCGGCAGGATATTCGTCCGGCTCTCGCGCAAAGTAATTGCGTCTAAATGTCCGGCTTCTGCTCGTGTACACAGCAGTAGCAGCAGCTGTGATTACCGATCATCGTGTATACTACACGCTTTGCCGAGGAAAACAATGGGCGCGACGACGACCATCAAGAGCTGATGTATACACCCGATCGATTGATCGACTTCCACGCGGAAATTTCGAGTGGACGTGCTGGATGATTGCGTTGTAGTTGTTTCTCATTCGTTTGTGCAGCTTTCTGTTCTGTGCTTGAGAAATCTTGTTTTTAGATGCATTATTGGCATGTGAAGAGAACTTGTTTCAATCGATAAATGGGGAGTGAGTTACTTTTAGTTATTTTGAAAAATACCGACGTGAAGTGTCGAACGTTCACAAATATAAAATGAGAGATTTTATTTTTGAATCAATTGATATTTCTTAAGGAAGGAACGAATATTTTTTTATCCACACAGAATTATATGAAATAGGTGAATAATGATTTAAAGCCACCCTGGTAGAAATCCATATCATTTTAAAGCTAATGAATACCTCGTTTTGATGGAGATCGGCGAAAACTGGAGTCATTTTTGGCCCAGTAATGAAACGTTTTTTCGACCATTTTTTACGCATTTCTTAGAGTGAAAATAAAGTCATGCCGTATTACAAGACATTTCCAAGCTTGTAAACATCGTGAAAATTGAGTTGATGATAGCACGCTTAAATTTAAGTGATATTCTTTTGCATACCACTTCATCAGCTGCGTGTCCAACAGATCAAGTCTGCTTTTCTGCGCTTTGCTCACTGTATTATAACTCAAGTTAACAATAGTCATTCTTTTGCGTATACTCAATGTTTGGCAATTACAGACAAACTTTTATTTACTAGAATCGTATAGTACAAGATAAGAGCTGTAATTTAAAAATACTTTTGAAAACAGCAAACAATCATAAAAATCACGATTTTTTATAAGAAATCAAGTGATTATTCCCTTTTTTAAAATCCCTATAACTTTTTATTGGGGCGATCATTTTTAACCAACCTAGCTAGGGCTCAAATTAAAGTTTTTTTCTTCTACTTTCATTTTAGAACTTTGTTTGGTTGAAATTATGGTGCATATAATTAAACCAAAGATATAATAATACATTATAAGTATTTAAATTTTAAGGTAACATATTAATTGAACCGTTTCAATAGATTCAGAAGCAAAAAAATGTTGAGAGGTTGAAAAATGAGTTCAAATAACCAATCGAGTTATTTTTT
>UCOJ01002339.1:0-12928 GCA_900474305.1 Cecidostiba fungosa
ACCTACAGCTGATGTGCATGTTGACCTGGTACTGCTGTGCCGCCGTTCCGTCTGTCAGCACCTGGATTTCCTCAGACCTTTATTAGTGCTCGGCTTGGGTCTCTGTCTTATTGTCGCTTTATGGTTTCTTACGTGTATTCGAGCTTTTTTTGTTATATTACTGAAAAGAATTAGCTGTTTATCAGCTGAGTACTTTGCCTGTGCTCGAGCCTGGAATAACAAGTTCTTGTGAATCCCTAGGTAAGGTTCTTGACTGGTTTCTTTCAAAAAGGGCAGCAAGGTACGGTACTTGTCCCATGATAACAACTTTATAAAGCATAACCGCCGCAAAATACTCCCTTCTTGCCTGTACCGAAATCCAGCCGATCTTCCTCCTGTAGGGGGAGATGTGCTCGACCCTTCTGACACCACAGATATATCTCACACATGAGTTCTGCAATCGCTGAAGTCTCAAATTTTGTTGTCCTGATACATCAAGATAGAAAGAGAGTAGTCCAAGTGCGGGATAGCAAAGGCGCCAGCCAATTGCCTGCGCAGTGCCTCGGTGGTGCATCTCGGTGGTGGGATCTAAAGGATCGAAGTCCATAAAGGACTCTATTAACCTTTCGGCTAATCGCATCCACCTGCGGTTTCCATGTCATTTTCGAATCCATTACAACACCGAGGTTGGTAACAGTGTCAACAAAGGGTATGAAAACGCTGTCCTCGATCTCAATACCGGGTAGCTCCAAATTTTGCACCTTGTTAATCTTATATTCTGACCCAAAAATAATAGCTTTGGTTTTCCCAACGTTGAGGCGAAGCGCATTCTGAGACGCCCAAGCCGACACTGCACGCGCCACAGCCGACAGGAGGTTCACTCCCTCGCTCAAGTTGTCTCTCGTTACCTGAGTATAGGTTTGAAGGTCATCAGCATATAGCAAATTTTCAACACTATCTGATAATACGCCCTTAGGGTCCTTAAAGGTAGCCAAAATATCTCGGAGGCCATTGATGTAAAGACTAAACAGAAGAGGCCCCAGACTGAGCCCTGTGGAACGCCGAGATTGGTAGTGAGCCAATCAGAATTGCCAACTGTTTTCCTAACTACCCGATGGTACGACCTGTAATATACGACTTAATCCACAGAACAACAGACCTAGAGAAACCCATTCCAATTAGCTTACGAAGAAGTTTAGAGGGCGAAATTGTGTCCAACGCCTTGCTGAAAAGCCTTATGTTGTCTACAGATTAGACGGCAACGTAAGTCTATCAACACTCAGAGAAACGCATCATACAGTCTTCCAATCAAGTTTCCAGATAACACAACGATCACTAAATACTGTCAATACATTCAATGATGAAATAGTGAGTCTTATTTGGCAAAGGTTCCTACCTAGTCTACAATATGAGTAAGCAGTTTTATAGCCCTGAATCTATTACAAAATAACAGAATTCGAGATACTCGGCTTTGTCAGTATTTAAACGTTTCCTGGCATTCCTACTCTTAGCATCTAGAGTGGCATGCTATGTTCCCTAAGTCAATTACAATCTGGCTAATTACGTATTACAGTGTTCTGTTTTTATTATTGTGATCCAATTAACACAAAAAACTGCAAAAAACCAATGATTCATTAATAAAAATTAATTCTTTCTGTTTTCAAGTGAATCTGTTAGATAAGTGTCTACAACCAGACTGTTTCCTTGTATTACTAATTTTAAAATTTAGATTAACATATTATGGCCCCTACGTCCGTTACAACTTGGCCAATTGTGTATTACAGTATTCTGTTCCTTTCATTATGATCCAGTTCCCGAAAAGAAACCTTAATATTGTCCACTGATTATTGGGCACTGTAAATCTATCAACACTCAGAGAATCGCATCATACAGTACATCTTCCAATCAAATTTTCAGATAACACAACGATCACTAAATACTGTCAATAGATTCAATGATGAAATGGTGAATCTAATTCGCAAATGTTCCTACATAGTCTACGATATGAGTAAGCAGTTTTATAGCCCTGAATCTATTACAGTAGAATAATTTGTCATAAAGAACTTGCTTCGACTTCTTTAATACTTGATAAAACTATTAGATCATTGTTATTATGTACGAAATCACTTTATAGGCAACCTTTATCTAAATCTACAAAGAGAAATTAATTTTTCGCAGTATCCTAAAGCCATAAACCCAGGTGAGATAAGCGGATTTCTTTTAACCTTTTTTCATTATTGACTTACGTATGGATATAATTATGTACCGAGAAACCTATTCTGCTGCAATCACCTAAATCTATGATGTCAGATATTTTTCATTCTCCTTTAGAGACATAGGTTTAGGTGTGATCGGCAACTTTTTAAAATTGTCTTTTTAATTGAGCAGTGGATAAAAGCTATTTCAATTTCAATTTCAATTTATTTACCAGAAATAAATGTACAGAGTATTTCTCAGTATAAGAAAATACCCATACCTTGCAGAGGTAAACACAGTTACCTGTAAGCAAGCTGGTGATACAAAAATAAAAAAATTACAAAACTAGAAAATACTTAAAACTAAAAAATACAACAGGATCATTCACAAATCGCTTGATATATTTTAATCAACAACAATCATGGTAGATATAGATAAATAAGTAGAAAGAAATATATATCTGTCGAGAAAAATAGCAACAAATGTAATAATAACACTAACAGTTAAGTTTTATCCAACTTTTAATTGACTTGATTCCTGATTGTTTACTTAAAACTAGTTCCTTTAAATTATTTGGTAGTGCATTATAAGTGAGAATAGCTTTGTTAAAACTATTTTTATCACTAACTCTTTTTTTATTCTTAGGTATAATTAAACTCTTATTTCTAGTAACACTGGTAGAATCTTGGTATTGCATTTTAAGATCATCATAGTGGAGTCTTAGTGCTTCAAAAGTAAACAACTGCTCTAGATTTAGAGGGTTCTCATGTACAATAAAACTATTTTTATTAATTATATTAAGGATTTTGCTTTGTACTTTTTGCACCAGATCTCGATTACTTTTATAAGCACCTCCCCATGCTATATTTCCATAGCTGATTATGCTATGGAAAAAAGCATAGTATATCATTCTCAAAGTTTCAGTTGACATAGTGTTAGCTATCTTATAGAAAATGTATACTAGATATTTCGTTTTTTTTATTATGTATAGTATGTGCTTATCCCACTTAAGATTATAATCAAAAACAATTCCGAGGTATTTGTAATCCTCTACCCTAGTTATTATCCTATCTTGTATTTTGATTTCAATTTGAGCAGGCACACTACTGCAATAACTTCCGAATGTCATGCAGACAGTCTTATCAACATTCAGTGACAGTTTGTTCACTGCCAACCAATGGTCTATCACCAATAAGTAACTATTCATGCAATTTTGAGCCACTCCCCAGGTTTCACCCGTGGCTATAATAGCTGTATCATCCGCGTATGACAGGATAGACTCCAAAGGGATCTCCCTCAATAAGTCGTTTATGTAAAGTATAAATAGTAGAGGCCCCAGTATAGTACCCTGAGGGACTCCAGTATTTATTAACAAGTTATCACTTTCGCTATCATCTATTTTCACAGTCTGATATTTTTTATCGAGGTAGCTAGAAATTAGATCCAAAGCCTGACCCCTGATACCTATACAATAGAGTTTTTCCAGTAATAATTTGTGATCAACAGTGTCAAAAGCTTTAGCCAAATCTAGGAAAGTAACAATCGTTGGAATATTCTTGTCGACATTTTTATACAATACTTCGGTTATATAATTTAACGCATCCTCAGAACCAAAATTCTTCCTAAATCCAAACTGATGTTTAGATAAGATATTATATTTTTGAACAAAATCATATAGTCTGTTGTATATGATTCTTTCAAATATTTTTGCAATGTTGGATATAAGTGATATCGGCCTGTAATTGTTGATGTTATGTTTCTCACCTTCTTTGTGTACCGGAACAATATCAGCCTTTTTTAATGGATCCGGCCAAATAGCTTTTTCAATGCTTAAGTTAAAAATATGCGTTAGTGGTTCCGAGATAAAACTACAGATAACCTTCAAAGTCTTACTATTTATTTTATCCACTCCGCCGCTTTTTAGTTTCATTTTGTTAATAATATTAGTTACCTCGATACTATTTGTAGGCTTGAGAAATATTGAATTAGTATTCATGTCAGGCAATTTATTTTCAGCATTGTTAGGATTCACTATTCCATCGCTCAATTTTTGGCCAATATCACAGAAAAATGTATTCATGTTTTTCGCAATTTCAACTTTATCCCTAATTTTACTGTCATTAATTCTTATACAGCCTATGGCATTGGATTTTTTTTGTTTACCGATTTTGTTATTTATAATACCCCATAATTTTTTAGGGTTATCAGCATTACTTTTGACTAAATTTGTTTCGTATTTCATTTTTGCATCTTTAATAACCTTTCCTAATATTTTTGCATAATTTTTGTATTCAAGTTTGAGTTGTTCATTATCAATATCCATCTGCCATAAATTATATAAGAATTCTTTAGTTTCACATGATTTGATGATTGCATCAGAGATCCAATTCTTCCTACCCTGTTGATTGTTTTTTCTATTGCACGATTTAGACAGATCAACGCATTGCTTAATATCACTAATTAACTTATCAGTCGCTAGATTAGGATCCCTCATTGATAAAATTTCATTCCAGTTTCTTGTAGCGGCAATATGTCTTAATTTCTTATAGTTAATAGTTATTGTGGGTTTGATTGGTTCAGATTTCATCTTATTAATAGCAATAAAGATAGGGTAGTGGTCAGTTATTGATACTTGGAGTTTATAAGTAACTGTGCTTAAGTTATTAGTTTTAATAAAAATGTTATCAATGCAGGATCCTTTAGTTAAGCCCGTAGACGGCCTTGTTACTCCAGAAAAACCAGGTTTATAACCTTTCTCTAGAAAATTATACAGAAATTCTTGGCTCTCATTATCACATTCTAACAGGTCTATATTAAAATCACCTATTACAAGATGATTTTTGATATTTTTCTTATCAGTTAGGTATTTATTAAGATACAGTATGAATTCAGACTTTGGTATACCGTGAGATCTGTACATAGATGATATTTCTATGTTACTGTTATTTTTAATCTTAATTCTAGTATTTATAATCTTAATCCTACCGCATTCTACAACTTCAGTACTTTGTTCTAAGTTATTATTTACAAACACTATAACACCATCGTTTTTATTAATCCTACTCTCATTATAGTAGCAATTGTATCTGCCATTGTATCCAAACAGTTCATGCATATTATGATTCAATTGATTAAAAGTTTCGGTACAAATAACTACAGAAGGTTTGATAGTTAGACTTTCAAAGAGAATTTTAACTTCATCAAAATTAGCGTTCATACTTCTTACATTCAAGTGCATTATTATGTCATTTTTATTACTAGTAACTTTGTTCAAAACATTAATATTATTGCAAGTTTTCTCTTTTTCAATCGAATATTTATATATGCTATCTAGAAAATCAAAAGTATCCATATTTAATTATTTATTTGTGTTTTTACCGCTTCTAAGTATTAAACCCTTTGAGTTTGAACGATTTGGATCAGTCGGCAGTTGACTTGCTGGAGGATACCGTTTGTCTTGTTGTTGTTTCCCAGGTTTGCTTAGGTTCCGAGGTAGTTGTTGACGGTTAGCATCGTTTTAGAATCAAACAGCATGCTTCGACTTGGTACGAAATTACTTCATATGAAACCTTGACCTTCAAAGCCGAAAAATGATTCAATTTTTACCTTATTTAAAAGCCATGATCAAACTAGGATTAATAGGTTTGTATTTACTTTTTTTGTTATTGCCTAGAGCATGGATATAATCATGTAGGGAGAAACTTTTACTAATACACTAACCTATATTTACGAGAAATAATTAATTTCTAACGTCCATTGTGAGAGATAGATTTAGGAATGTGTGGCGGCTTGCTTTATAATTTTTTTGTTTTACTCGTACAATGTACTAAATCTATGGAAAGCGATTTGTGAATCGCTTTGTTTCAGAGCTGTAAAATAATGTGTCATAAAGACCTTGCTTCGACTTCATTATTACTTGACTATTAGATAATTGTTATTATGTACGAAATCACTTTATAGGCAACCTTTACCTTAATCTACAAAAAGAAATTAATTTTTCACATTATCCTAAACCCATTGATCTAGGTGATATAAGCGAATTTCTTTTAACCTTTTTTCATTACTGACTTAAGTATGGATATAATTGTGTACCGAGAAAACTTATCTGCTACAATCACCTAAATCTATAAAAACCTCACTAATTTTTCATTCTCCTTTAGAAACATAGGTTTAGGATAAACATGTGATCGGCAAATTTCTAAAATTGACTTTTCAATTGAGCAGTGGATAAACGCTATTATTTACGGGAAAAGTTTAGATCAAACCGTCCACTAAATTTCCATGCAATTCTTTTTTTAGGTTATTGTAAAGCCTCATCCTTTGGTTGGATTAGCCGGCTTTTTGTACTTTTCTATTATTGTCTTAGGAATGGATATAATTGTGTACTTAGAAATTTATACAAAAGAATTAACCATTTGACGTAGTCTGCATAATACTTGATATTGACCAATAAATAGCTATTAAATATTATACATGTAAAGATTATGCCTAAAAGTAGATATTATTTCCGTGGATTTAAGAAATGTATTATTAGAATCAATCAGGTACGTTTGGGATCTTAGGATCAAGGATCGTGTAATTACAGAAAATTGTTTCATATTTATTAACAGTTAAGTATTAATAAAAATAACATAAATCCATTGTAATAACGATAATATATTTTTCTTGCGTAATAATGTTATTTACAACTTTTTTACAATGAGATTGCTAATTTAATCCTAAAATTTCGTTGATAGTATTCATCGATAAGTCTGATAAGCTATTATTTACTGGTTCTGATGATGTATTCGATGCATGCTCTATAGTGCTATTCGACTTAGTCATCTGTTCTATAGGCAATTGATCAAGTTCAACAGCTGCATTCTTTAGAGTTGTGGATTTCATTATTTGAAGAGCTGTAGCTGAAAAAAGTAATTTTAATATATTTGATAGTGCGAATCCGAAAACTAAAAAAAAAATTATTTTAATTATACTAGTTTGTTGATCATGAAGAAGTTCTATGTTTTTGTATATTTTCCAGAAAATATCGTTTGATGTCCAAGCAAAATTAGTGCGAAAAATCGACTCTTCCACGAGTGTGATTGACTATAGAATTTCTAAAGTAAAGGGTGCAACGGTGCCTTTTTTACACATCACCACGAGGTCAGAATTGAAGAAAGCGGAGTGCGAATGTGAGTGCAAGAGAGCGAGAGAGAGAGAGAGAGAGAGAGAGAGAGAGAGAGAGAGAGAGAGAGAGAGAGAGAGAGGAAATGTGCGCGTGCACATTGTCAATCAGTGCGGCCTGACCAACTGGAGTTAAGCCGCGCGGCCACGAGCAAAGACGTTGGAGTATCAAGAGCGACTGCTTTCGACCCCAACATCTATTCAGCGGGGAAAAGGTCCAGAAAGAGGTGCAGGAATCGATGGAGAAGTCGTGAAGAGCTTCTTGCGCTGGCATTATGATCCTGGCATCAGACCAGCGAGGACGTTCACGAGCTCGAGAAAATAGTTACAGTCTTTGTGCCATATTTATTGTGGGATATAGATTTTATTGGGAATTTGAGTCATTGCTTTCGGGGAGTGTTTTTTAGGAGAATAAGCCGGTAAGAGGGAGTACAAAGAAGACATGAATAAAGACCAAGCCAGCTGGGGGCATTCGACAAACACGGAAGGACCAAGAGGCGACGAGAGGCCTGTCAACCCTGACAAGAGATCAATCAACATCTTTCTGTCTACCTGGAAAGAGAAGTCGCGGGGAGGAGAGAGTACTTTGTTCGAAGCGCGCGCGTGTAACTTAAGAAAGAGAGAGAGAGAGAGAGAGAGAGAGAGTAGGCGTTGGGGAGGTCGTAAGTTCGGGATTCTTTGTTCGAAGCGCGCACGCGTGACTTAAGAGAGGGAGAGAGTATTCTTTGGAGAAGTCGTAAGTTCGGGATTCTTTGTTCGAAACGCGCGCGAGTGACTTAAGATAAAGAGAGAGAGAGAGAGAGAGTGTGTGTGTGTGTGTGTGTGTGTGTGTATTAGAGGAACAAGTATTTAGAAACTGAGCGGGATCGGAGAATAAAGAGAGTTATTTCCCGCTTCATAACCCGAATGAGGTAGTGTGGTTTATGTGGAACCTCCTCCGAGACAAGCCGGAGAAGAATTTTGTTTGTAAGAAATAATAGGTCTGGATTTTCGGGTTTTGTGATATTCCGTCTTTGACGGGACGTCCGGTCAAAAGACTAATATTTTGTTACACAAAGGAATAATATACAATTTATTATTATATGCGGAGCGTTACGAAAATTGGATAATTTTATTCACGGAGTGCTAAAATAATCATTTTATCGAAATTATATTAAAATTACTTTCAAAAATTTGCCAAGCTTACCTTTTGCATCTTTGTTTTCTTTTTTGCATGTCATACATTCACATTCGCCTGTCTCAAAATATTCCAATCCGTAATTCCACGTTATTTCTTCTCCAATGTGTATGTTCTTTGTAGCTTGAAGACAGATGTCTCCGTTCATTTTTAATGTATATAATTTCGCATTTGGTTGACAGTCGTGATTAACATATGACCCAGGACCTAACCACATTCTTCCATTTTCTGATGTAGTTGTTCCACACATGATTGAAAAATCTAAATTAGCGATTGTTAAATACTCTGTCTCTTCTTGAGTTAATTTAGTTGTATATCCATTTAAATACTTCAAAATGGCTTTTTTGGGCCAAAATTTCGTGGCGCATACTTTGACACCTTGATTAACATTCTTAGAATACCTGTAAAATCATCAATTTTTTACTTATAGTTTTAGATGTCAAATGACATAAAAAATGTGTACATATTTTGATCATAAAGTGAACTGAAAGCTTCTTAGAATCCAATACATTGCACAATATAGTACACGTAGTATGTATGAGTGATTCCGCCATAACTTGCCCAGAATAGCCTATTTTTTGTCTATACGGTTTAAAAAATTTTTTTTGAAATTGAATTCTTTGCGTACTTAAGAACACTTACAATACGATTAAAATAAAGTATCCCAAATAAAATCATTACAAATTATCAAAATTTTCAAAGTGTGAAGCGTTCTTATATGCCATGATGATTTCTTTTATGTTTGGGGGGCGGAACTAACATTTTTATGTTTAAGAAGCTCGTATTCATTGTACATTTAATATTCAAATTTTTCCGCATAGTACATTCTTCTACCCACCAAATACTACCAAAAAGCCCATTTCATTTACCTATAAATATTATTTAAACAGGTATTTACTCAGGGGACGGAACTGACTGAAATTTTTGTACGTTGCAAAATTAAAAATACTTTTTGCTTGTAATTACAGAATTTTTAATATTCAGTGATCAGATATTCAATTTTTAAATATTAAGGGTATATGTTATCAAATTCGACCTTCGATTAACGCTATAAGATACAAAGTGTATTTTTTAAAACGTTTAATACTGATATCTGCTTTTGTGTTTAAATCACTGGAACAGATGTGTGTTTAGCTTTAATAGCATTTTTTAAAAATATTCTTGCAAACTAGTGAAAATTAATGAATTCAGTCTATATTTCAAGATTTAGTTTAATTGTTTATTTTACATATGGTATGTGGTTTTATATCAAAATATCGATTTTGGACAGGGGACGGAACTGAAATTTTGACATTAATTTGTTGATTCACTCCAATATTAAATGTAACAAATTGGTTTCTGTGATTTGTCCAAGAATATGAATAATATTATATATACTTTCACCTGGATAAAACTTAGTTTTGCCTGTACACGTTTGTATACGAGCTACTGACACCATCTGGGCAAGTTACGGCGGGATCACCCATATATAATTAAAGGATTAATATCTGTATTACAAAACAGATTTGTTTATGCATAAAAATCTATTATCTACAAAATCAAAATCATATATACAAACCTATTACATATTTGAACTGCAAATCCAGAATCTGGTTTTACTATCATTAAATATGATTTTAGTTGGCGTTTCAGCATTTTCTTTGGAATATTTACATCCTTGAAATGCCGGTTTATTATAACTAATAAATTATTAGTTATGTCTGATATAGATATACGAAAATCATTAATTGCTAACTTAATCTCTTCTTTGAAGTTTTTATCAGTAGCTAATTCACCCAAAATGTTTTGATTTATTTTGTGGGTTTTCTTGTTCAGATAAAATATATCAATAACCAATGAGTTAGCAATATCATCGGCAAAAGCAAGCTGATTTGTGCTTTCAGTCAGACATCTTTGATTCCTATAATGTGAAATAATTATATAAGAACATATTATTTTTAATATTTATGTATGATTTGTAATAATTTTATTTCCTCGATTTCAATTAGAAACAAGATTATGTCATTAATTTTCTCTAATATAATTTATTTATTATTATTAACTATGAAAGATTTAAAATATAATTTGTTTAATATATTTAATTATGCTTGTTTTGTTTTCTTATGTGAAGTTACAGTGAAACGTGTTGCATACTACTACGAGGATTATTAGGTACTTTTATCACGTTCTAAAACATATAATAGTACATTAAGATACAAGTGCGCAAAGTAGGTGTTTCCCACACTTGCCCGAGCGAAGTGAGGGTGACACAAGAGCGAATGTGGGTACACCTACTTATTTTACGATATTTTTCCTACTAATGTGCACAATTTTCGATTTTGCAGATGCGTTTGCATGCAAAGTGTCACTATTTCAGGCGCTGAGAAGAGCATGTGTGAAAGTAGCTGAGCGTAGGGAAAAATAACGAGTGTGCGCGCAAGCGCGAGCAGATTTGTGCACGAGCGAAGCGAGTGCGTACAAAGGAGCACACTCAGCTACTTTCCCGTATGCTCATTTCAGCGTATTATGAAATATTTATTCAACCTATATTAATACTTACATTGAAGGATTTTGAACATCAGATGAGTTCAAGAGTTTTTCACAATCGATTTTTTCATTTAGATCTGTAAAATAAATATTTTTTCATTAATGAAAAGTAATAAGTAATATTCTGGTTTGGGGGGGACCCTGGTGGAAATAATCTTCTGTGCCAAATCATGCCAAACTATGCTAAACGATGCCAAATCGTGCCAAACTGTGCTACACCATGCCAAACTGTGCGACACATTGTACTATAATCATGTCATTACAGACATTTCGCACGATTTGGTACTGTGTGGCACAGTATGGCATAATGGCACAGTACTATGGCACAGTTAGGCACAATATTATATTTTTAGAGTTATAAATGTTTTTCTCGATTTTTTTTTTCAAATTTCGAGCACAGTTTGGTATGTCATGGCATAGTATGGCACAACCTGGCATAATATGGCAGAACCTCCCTTTTACAATTTAATAAAAAAAAGTGACGCGAGGTGGAATCGAACCTAATCGAGTTATTTTCTCATAGTTTTTTCCTGAGTATAAATAATCTTGGGGGAAAGTTTAGGGCCTAACTAGACGCCAAAACAATCTACTGTAGTTCTAGTGAGGCAGCAGACTATGACCCCTTGTGGGGGTGACCCAAAATCGGTAATATTATTACAAAATCATAAAATGCGACTATTATGAGGTTCCTCAGCATACAATTTCACTAAAAATAAATATTTACTATTGTTAGGTTAAGTATGATTATCAAAATTAAATTTTCTTGCTTACTACTATTATAAGGTTATGTTTGTTCAATTTTCTTTTGTTGAATTATAATAAAATTAGACTAATAAATCAGTTCGAATTCATCAATACTAATTTCAAATAATCGTAACCTACGATCTTTTCAAGGTTTATGTGATACTCATACATTGCACTTCATTTCACTTAACTGAATCAAGTTTTTTCCTTACCGATAAAAATCACATTATAATCACCTGATAATTACGTGATAATTGCGTGATAATTACGTGATAATTGCGTGATAAACACGTAATAATCGCGTGATAATCGAGGGATATTTTCAACCAATTTATCACGCGATTAACACATGATAATCACGTGATTATCGCATGATTTAAAATAAAATTCTGAAATTAAGTTAAAAAAACTGAAAACGATAACTATACATTAGAAAAATGTACAATTCATAATAAATAAAGGTTAAAGACAGAAAAATTTTTTTTAATTGTCTCCGACCGAGGTTTGAACCCAGGACCTCAGCGTGACAATCCATTCTGTCACTAACTGAGCCATTTGCTTTCTCTGACGGATAGCGTAAAGAAGCAATTCATATATGTAAATATTCACTTTTATCTTTACCTTTTTTGTAATACAAATAAATTTTTTATTTGAAATGAAAATAAACAGTAAAAACTAAATTTATTGTTATCCAATTAAAAAATGGTTGTAATTACATAAATTAATTTCATGACTTGAATATTATTTTAATAACAATAAATTTAGATTTTACTGTTTAATTTCGTTTCAAATAAAAAATTTATTTGTATTACAAAAAATGTAGGGGTTGGCGGGAACGCCAGAGTAGAGTAGTCTGGTTTTTGAGTAGAGAAAGTTTTTTACAGTGCATTTAGTTAAATAGGAAGGGAAGTGAGGAGTGAAAGTGAGAAATTGAAAGAGGGAATGGAGACGTCGAGACGGGATAATAAATAAAGGAATGCCGAATCAAGAAATAAGAGGGAATTACGAAAGAAGAGTACGTAGCGGAGAAGACGTTAGGAGGCGAGAGAGAGAGAGAGAGAGAGAGAGAGAGAGAGAGAGAGAGAGAGAGAGAGAGAGAGGGAGAGAGGGAGAGAGAGAGGGGGGGAGAGAGAGAGAGAGAGA
>UCOJ01002340.1:0-12855 GCA_900474305.1 Cecidostiba fungosa
GAGCGGCGTTGGCTCAGTGGTAGAGCGCGCGCCTAGAAATTTCGGGAGCGCGGGATCGAATCCCGGCTGTGGTGGTTAAACTTTGTGATTTTTCTATTAATTCCAACGCTTTACTTCGTCACAACATTAATAACAAATAACTTTAAGACAAATAAAAACTTCACGAAACGAAATAAACGGGATCGAAAGATCCATACAGTCGTTCAAAAGGAAGAGGGGGGTCGAGTAGAAAAATAACCTAAGTCCCCAATAAGAACTGCCGGAGTCTACAATTAAGGTGTAAGGTTGATTCCATGTAAGTTTCTACGGCTATCCCAACCTTACGTTTCTCTCAGTGCAAAACCTGACACCACGACCACACCACCCTATCCCTAGTATTTAGATAGATAAATAGATAGATATATAGTTACTTGTAAGGCCGAGGTGTAGATATGCGCATAAAAATGGCAACTTGCGCGCTTAAAAGCGACGTAGCTAAGTGGTGGCAACCATATAGTAAACGAGGAAATCATCAGTCTCTTTGCGACGAACTTTTGAAAAAAACTGTTGCACCTAGGACCTTGAAAAAAATATATGATGTTGTTTAATAAGCGCTTGGCGCGCGGAAGCGAGCTGGGATGCTTCCTTAAGCTAGAAAATTTATAACAAGACGTTTAAAATGACCATCGCAGGAGCTGTCAACTTGCATAACCTGGATGCCATAGTAACGCAAACAGATATGTCGTGTTTGACATCGTGCGAAATATGATATCATTTTTAAATTATTTTTTATAAGTGATTTAGCTTACGGAGGCATCCCAGCTCGCTTCCGCGCGCAAAGCGTTTATTAAACAACATCATATATTTTTTTCAAGGTCCTAGGTGCAACAATTTTTTCAAAAGTTCGTCGCAAAGAGATGGACGATTTCCTCGTTTACTATATATATAAAAGTTGACTATAGCCATACGCTCGAGAGTCCTTAAGAATTAGTTAGAAACTAATGTAATGTACCATTAGTAAAAAATTCGAGTACTGAGACACAATGGAAGAATAAGATATAGATACGTTTTCATGAAAATGCGCGAAAGAAGGGACTGATTTATAATTCTCTTCATTTTTTATGCAAATACCGACCAATGATTAAGTGTCTTCAAACGTAAGCTTTTCTCCTAACATATTACTGATAATTATATGTACTATATGATAATTATATGTCTTACGTTCTTCCATCGTGCATACATCCTCATTATGAATGAATGAATGATTAAAAAAATAATAGTCGAGGCAGGGATGCGCACTGTACATTTCACCTCTGCCTCCATTGCAGTGTACTTCACTATCAAAGCTTGCGCAGCATTTAGACGTACATCTCTGTATAAGCTTTCAAAACTAATTTTTATCGATTCATTTTCACTCTCGATGTGTATACATTGTACGTAAAATAATGGATAATGAAATCTTCATCAGACCTTATCAGATGAGTTTGAAACTAATCGGTGCATGGCCAGGACATGCAAAATTGTCTGGTTTTTTCTTCGTCACTGGTTGGTCCTCGGTTTTGCTGTTTTTTGCGCTATGGAATACCACCGAAGTCTATGGAAATTTGGACCTTCTCGTAGATAATTTGGTCAATGTCATTGCTGTTGTCGTTGGTTTCCTGAAGCTGACAACGTTACGAGTAAAACGCAGGTATAGGAACATTTATATCACAGCATTTCCAAAAAAAGTTCTTTTAATTTCTTATGAGTACTGAATTATAACAATCGATGTACAACGTTCTGTCCTGAAAACTTTTTTTCATTCAGAACACTGTTGACGATACTGAACAAAATGTTAGAAGACTGGCGGACGATGAAAACGATCGAAGAGTTCAAAGCCATGACAGATAACTTTAAGCTGTCAAAATGGATATGCAAGTCCATTATCATGCTGTACAATACCTTAATTTTAACGTTTTTACTCAAACCCGGTATATCGTACATGAATGATTCTGTCGAGGGTAGAGAATATCTCGCACCTGTATCATTTCCCAAATTCGTAGATGCAAAGCAATCGCCTATATATGAAATTATAACTATCGGAGAAATCGTTACGACATTCCTCTGTTTAAATAGTCACGCACTGATCGAAGGGTTACTCGCATCATCGGTATCGACTTTTTATAATCTTATAATATTTTTGTTTTGACCATACACTGTGTGTTGTTTCTACATAACTTTGTTTCGAATTCTTTTCAAAATTACACAGGTTTTACACGCATGTTCTAAAATCGATGTCGTGCGTCAAGAAATAGTCAAGTTTTCTAACGTCTGTCGATCGCAAAGTGGCAATGAAATACTAAAAATGACTGCCATGAGACGATTGGTTCAGATGCACGTCAACTGCGATGAATTTTCAGAGGATGTCGAGAACGTATTTACTGTCATCTCGTTTTTTCACATCTCTCTCCTGACGTTGATGCAGGTTTTGTCTGGATACATGTTTATTTTAGTAAGAAAAATCAGTACTTATCGACTTATCCTGTGTCATTACAGCAGTCATAAGTATACTTATTTTATTTTAAGAACCTCGAAGAAGGAGAAGGAGAACTTGTTCAAACACTTCATCACGGGCTTATAATTATCGTGATTTTGGTAAGTTGTGGATATTACTGCATCGCTGGAGAATATTTAACAAACAAGGTACGGAATTTTTAGAAAAATACGTGTAGTTACTACTGTTATGCAAAAACACGTCATTATTTTTAACAGAACGATCTACTGTCTATGGAAATATATAACTGCTTTTGGTGCGAGTTTTGGGTTTCTGAACAGAAAGCTATCAAGTTTATTTTGGCAAAATCTCAAAGACCTGTTCGCTTGACGTTTGGAAAGTTCGATGAATTGAATCTTTTATGTCTAACTAAAGTAAAAATTAACAGAATATATATAGTAATTTCAAAAACTTTCTTTGATCGATGTGTTTTAATAATTTTTCTTTTCAGATCATAAAGACCTCATTTTCTTATCTTTCGTTAGTTCGTCAAGTGCGTTGAAAAATTTTTAACTGTACGAGACTTTGAAAATTTGATAGTATTTCATCTGTTGGTAAATGTCATAAGATCTAAGACTACCGAAATTTTATCAAACACTTGAGAAAGGAACCTGTAGATGGCATCGCGATCAATCCTTTCCAACGTGAAATTTGAAACACACTCCATGGTAAAACTGTATTCGACAATAAACGATGCATTTCAGCATATCGCTCTAAAGTATAATTCAATATCTCTTAAAATCTACACTAAAATCAAGTACAACATTTGGCATTCCAAAGTGTTTGAGGCAAATGTATTTTGTGTAATTTTTAAAAATTAAATAGTTGACAATTTATATTGCTTGTAAAAGCTGATACCTGAAAATAACAATTATATCATCGATTCTAAGAAAACTTCACATTATTTCAACGAATTAATTATAGTTAATGACAATGTACCCTCACGTTATAGTAGACAAATAAACAAGCAGCAATCGAAAATATGACTAAAATATAATATAGTACTTACCTGCATCAAATTAGCAAACTTATAAAAAAGTTAACACCTCTGATTTTAGAATTGAGATTTGAAAAAAATCTGATGTTCTCCCTTTTCAATGTTTGGTATCAAAAACAATTATTCTGATAAATGTTTGGTTTTGATTATTCTAATTGAAATTATTTATTGTTCAGATAAATAATTTTGCATGACTGTCATATGATATTATTTATATTCTGAAGCAGAAACACTTTTCTTTGAAAACTCACTTACCCATTGATAAAGTTCTCCTCTTGTTCTCTGACATATTATGACTATTATGTCTGAATTGAGACACTTGACCACACTGCATTTAAAACTACACTTTCCCGATCAAAATAATTGACTGATCTGATCCCCCCCCCCCATAAATCTCAAACTCATAGGTTGGGAAAACGAAAAAATTGTCTACGATTAAAAATAACAAAAAAATCATAAAAATCTTAGGATTTTTCAAAATTAAGTATTCGTCCCTTTTTTATGAATTTCTTTTTGATGAAATCTCCGCAACAACTGCACGTCACATCGTATAGTAGGAGTTAAATAGTGATCGGAAAAAAGAGGCTAGCGCAATCACCCGGAAGGCCCCCTTCTCCTCTCATACTTATCATAACAGTGGTCACGAGACGCGCGTATACGTCCAGCGGCGCTGCAGAGAGAATGCGAAAAAGCGTCGCGTGTGACTCACAGCAGAGGCGACGTTAACCTTATTGGCGAGTTCCCAGACCTTGACAAGGCGTATCTTTTTTTTTGTGCTGGCTGAGCAGTCATTCGATTCTATAGATATTATATCTATATAGTGACAGGAGATAATCGATTGTTAAATTGGCTTCTCTCTTTTGTTCGAGAAAAGTTCTTTCTCATCTCTGTTGTTCACGTTCACTATTGTCTACAATGAAGTATAACAACATCGAATATAAAGAAGAGATGATAAGGAGAGGCCTTTCTGGGATCGATCGATCGTTGCAGCAAATCGATTTCACCGGTAATTCAAATGACTTTCTTTCTTATAATTGGGCGCAATGGCCTCAATGATCGAGTCAATGAAAGTAATGTGTGACCCAATTATACATTGATATATACTCGATGCAGAGGTGTAATTGAATGAATCAAGCTAATATACTTGCCATCGTCAACAACTTACTGTTGTCATAGGTAGGAAGTCTGTTTATTTCTTGCGTTGCGAAAGATCTATAAGCAATTGAAGATTACAATTAATTCAATTGCATACCATTAAATTATTCAAGCAATCGCGCGTTCATATAAATAATCTAAATGATGATCACTATATCTGAACCAAAATCGATAGTATATTATCGCTTATATTATATTAAGTAAAATCAGTCTATTTCGCGAATCAATATCGCAAGAATCATTAATATTATATACGTGTAATATCTATCAGAATTCGCATTTTACCTGAATTTATAAAAGTGCATTCGTTCATTGATTAGATTGTTTGCATAATCTTATCTCTTATCTAACATCCCTATAGTTTTTTAAAATTAATTTTTCTAAACTTTGTCAAACTTTGACAAACTTTGATAAACTTTTTCTAACGTTGTCGAATGTCAAAAACTCAAAAGTTGGGCAACGTTTGGCACAGTTAGATAATGTTTGGTATAATTAGGCAAAGTTTGGCAAATTTTGACATACAAATTATTTCTACTACGGGTATAATATATGATGAATATAAAAATAGAATATTGAATTATATTATAGAACGTATACTCATCCCCAAAGTTACTACTGTCAATATTTGTCCATCAATTATAACGAAATTTACACAAGAATAAAAAAATCAGGTAATCAATGCATTGAAAAACAAAAATCAACTCCCCTGCTGAAAAATTTCAGGTGAGTTCTCAGGTGAAATCTGAGTTGAGTTTTCATGCCAAGACGTCAGGCAAATTATCAAATCCAAAATTAGCTATATAGGTTGAAATACGTAATAAATGATGAGCTTTTAGGAAAATCTGATGTGCCTTATTTTGGTGCTACCATCCGGATTATACATAGTAAACTAGTTTCATTAAATGAGCTGTTTTTTAAACTAAAAAAATTATGTTACATGAGATCTCATTTTAGATCTCAGGTGTAATCTCATATGAGATCACACGCAACATTTTTTTCGTTTAAAAAGCAAAAAATACACTTGAATGTAGCTAGTTTCTGACGGATGGTAACACCAGTAAGGCACATCAGAGCCCATTTATTACGTATTTCAACACTATATCTAATTTCCGCTTTGCTAGATTACCTGACGTTTTGACACGAGATCTCAGCTGAGATAGATCACAAGTAAAATTCGTAAGTATTTCAATTTATCCGAGTGCACGAATCCAGCACAGTATAATTTCGCTCGTTAAATGCATGCACTACCAAAATCCGAAAAAAATTCACCAACTCTTATAATATTACCTAGGTACATGTAGTACTATAGCAGCACTTTGCTATCAGTACAGGTGAACTTACTTTCGCACGCGCACATTTCCCTTCCCTCCCACCTCGGGAGTTCAAACATATATACACACAGTCCTCCTCCCACTCTCTGACTCTCTCTCTTGTGGCGCACTGTGTATAGCCTCTCGTTCCGCGTTCCACGAACTGCGCGCGCGCGCTCCTCCAGCTGTTTTCTCGACTCTGCTTCGACAGTCTGGCTCTGGCGATCGAGCGGCGAGCCAGGACCGGTTCTATATATTTCTTTCACTTTTCTCGTTCTCGCTCGCTGTCCTCGCATATAACACACAAGTATATACATATACATACCTCTTTCTCTTCGTGTGGCTTTATATTTTCGACGGAGAGTTTCCTTCCTCGTCGACGCTGCAGTGCTGGAAGTGAGTTTCCGTGAGGTCTGCGGCCGAATGCCTGGTGCGCGGATGTGGTGCAGGAGGAGAGAGAAAGCGTGTGAGGGTTAGGGTCGCCTGGCCATGATCGATTTCCTTCCTCTTTTGTTTTCTTTTTCCGAGCGGCGGTCATGGGAGTTCGAGTGAAAAGTTATATGCGAACGACTTGGTGCGCTTGTGTGTATGCGATGATCATCAGGCATCGGAGTGTATAATATGTGGATTTGTTTGGAATAGTGAATGGGTCAATCGTGAATGAGAGTGGCTACTGTGTGTGTTTGTCGTATCGAGCCTCTTTGTTTGCTGCAGGGATGTGCAGGATGATATCGTGCGAGTCGTGACGGATTGTAACTATGCGCGTCGCGGCTGACTAGTCCCGGCACTGATTCTACTGGAGTATTCGGTATAACATGACACACTAATTCTGTCTCTCGTTTGTGTTGCTAGTCGGCGTCTTTTAAACAGCAGAAACACACGCTAATCACTTTATCCAATTTCGTTATTATTTGTTTTCAGACAGTAGACGAGCGTCTATTTCTGGGTAACACACTTGCGCACACCAAAGTGTACTCAATCACACAAAATGATAGATGTAAATAAGTCAAATCTCGATTCTCCGGCCTGCATATTTCACGCTTGATGAACAAAGAGACTCGCCTGCACAAAATCCTCTTTTTAACAATTCTCTAATAAGACTCGTTTCGCAGAAGTAGCCCGTGAGATCGTGCTCAGGAAATGGCGAGGAAGCGTGTTCGAGACTGAATATATTCTATACGCATATTACGCACGTGAATTTTGAGGATATACTTACACGCACAAAGGAGATAAGATGCAAGAAAACATGAACGAGGATGATCCGTCGTACCACACCGTACTACTCAGCACTTTCGTTATCAGGAAGAAGAGGTGCAGGGTATACTTTCACAAAGGCACGTTGATCTGGGAGACCGAGCGACCACCTTACAGTGAGTATTTTCAATTTGGTTTTTCACATACTAATTGTTGTAGCGTATGGGGTGTAAAAGGACAGATGGTCGACTGGAGATTATGTCGATGAGACGGTTTTATCAGTGAAATGTCGAGTGATTGAAAATCCTTATCTGAGGCTAATCAAATTCATTAGACGTGTATACTTTTATCTGCTTTACTAATATTTCCCGTTTTGTGAAAGTATGAAATTTCTTTGATTGCACGATAGAGTCTGACATATATATCCTTCAAGATATTCTTATTCGTATGTACAGCTGTAAAAAAACTGTCGCGAAATTTATCTTATCAAGGAAAATACAATAATAATATACACAGTATTCTCTCAGAGTACATTTACAGCGTTCAGTAGAGGTTTATAGGTACGTGTGATATACACGGTACCTACATAATAAATAAAACTTGTAGTTAGTTATTTGAAATCGCTTCGAAATGAACGAAGCCAATCAACATGTATATTAACTAGTGTCCGCAACATCCAATTAGCCCCGACAAAAAAATATTCATACAATGGTCTAATTAAAATCACTCACCGTCGACGATTTAATTAAAAACAAACCACGCACAATACAATTATGCAACACGACGTAAAACAGCGGCTCTACATACTCTCCTCATTGTTTTTTAAAGCCTCTATTTTTAACTATACTATATACCATACGCCTACACGAAAACATGTTCGTCGATACATTCCCCTCTTTATATATACACACGCGACACAGCAAAGAACATTAGCCTCGCGTGTGCGAGTGTAATAAGGGCCCCTTTCCAACTGGAACAATACGAATGTCTCTTTCTCCGACGAACATTTTGAGGACATTAATCATGCATAATATAGACCTGGATTTTCACTCATCGCACAAGAGCGCGTTTGTCGAAGCGATAATTGACTCGTGTTGTGTTATATCCGTCGCAGGTGATTTAAATATATCTCGCACGTGCGCATCGTTATAGAGTGGGGAGAGAATGAAACGTGCGCGTGTCTTTGAAATGCCGCTTTTTTTTCGTGACGGATTTAGGCTTTCGAGTTTCTGTGTGGACTGGAAATAGATCGTTTGTACTTGACTTTCTTGGAATATCCTATTTCTGCGAGAATTTTAGCTTTTAATTTCTCGATGAAAATATGAGAATACAGAGTTTTATTATCATTGATTGAAATCGATCAACTTCATTTCGTAAAATACATAATTAGGATGAATTGCAGATTCCGTGTAGCTTTCGCATCACTGTCTTTTTATATATATAGTGAATGTGTCAAGAGCAGCGACATTAGAATTTTGATAAGTAATTCTGAAGATAGTAATTTTAAAAGTTTGAGGTCAAAAGTTGTTCAAACATCGTCGTTATAAAAAATTCAATTTGCATCCGATCGCGCAGTAATTTCCAAGAACACGTGCATCGCAATTGCAAAATAATTGTATTATATTCGAAGAAAATATAATCGTCATATCCGCAGTTTGATAAAAGTCGCTCTGGTCTCTAATTTCCTTTGTTGGAAACTACTGTCGTGTTAGGGTCAGTAGATCGAGGCCGCTTTGCGGTGTTAGACCTTTCGTTTTTCTTTGTGTCTTGAGTCAGACTGTATATTATAGATGAACACTCGGACGCGGTTGTATGTGCACTTACTCGACTGTGGCTTGCTCAAGTATCATGAAAATATTCATACCTACCGACTTCTTTCGCTAATTCAGCTGTAAAATTGCGTAGGAATTAGGCAGTTACTTATATTACAGAAAGTCGAGCGTTTGCCTTTTCTAGTTTTCGGAATTTGAGGATAAAATGAGGTCGGTGTAACGGTTAAGAAATTTCTTTTGTCGTGTAATACATGTAGGTATAGTACATTTGTCTAGCTTTTTTCATGATTTTTATGGCTATGGCTTTAACAATGTCGTACGGCTTGGCGAAACAATTGACGCAAAATGGTGCCATAAACATTTTTTATTTTAATTTAATTGATTAAAACGTTTCCTTCTTTTAATGGAAGCTAATAATTATTCTTTTTGTTATTTATTTGAGATAGTAAACAGTATATATTATTTCATAAAAACTGTATATAAATAGTCGTTATTAATATAAGCATTTATGTGAAGAAACAAAAGTACGTAAGATAGAACATTAAAATAAAATAATAGTAGAACTTGTGACTCAAAAAATTGTTCTATTTGTTTTTAAATAAAATTTTGATTTCTCAAAAATATTTAAAATAAAAATTATTCGAGCATAAGATATTCTTTTAACGAATTATCATGCTATAATAAAGTCATAAAACACACACACACGCATGCACGCACGCACGCAACTATACTCACTCTATATAGGTATAGAATAATAAATGAAAAACACTTGCGCGCGCCGTCGTTGCCGATTAGACGAGCCGACGAGTGTTATCGCAGCTAAATTTGTTTATATTTGCAAATTCCCAGGCAATTGACGCAAAGCGAAATTTTTCGTGCTCGCGATTTCATTACGGAAGCCTTTATTGTGCTTGTCAAATAGCCCGCGGAAGATTAGATTATTATTTAGAGACGAGAAAAGCGAGGCGGCTTCGCGTGCGAGAAATGACACCAATAATAAAAATGAAACATGTGGCTACATGTTTATGGGTGTAATTTAGTCGCAGGAATGAGTCTGACGTATTAGCAGTTGGAGGAAATATTTTTTTTCGCAAGTGACCTATTTACTTGTAATATTTGCGCTGCACGAAGCTAAATTATACGTCTTATAAGAAGTCAATGAACGAGCTTGACTGACAGTTAATGAAATAACTTGTTATTTTTATGAGTACATAATTTTAAATAATATTTGTTCACATATATCATTGCGATGCTGTTTTGAATTTTTGCATATTGATTTTGAATTATAAAATATTAGGAATGTTGTTACCGAAATCAGTTATAAATCTTTGCCAACCGAACCATAAACTAAAAATTATACCCGTGGAGTAAAGAAATTGAAATTGCAAAAGCTCATCATGTTTCGCGGCGCTGATGTGTAATGACAGTGTTTACCATTTGCTTTAGTTATTATATGCACAGCAGCGCGCGTCTATAATACTTCATTACTCTCGTAGAAGGCTCAGAAGTGGAAATTTTTTTTCTTCGCCGACGACAACAACCGACTTCTACGTGAAAAATTACAATCCCGGGGCTTACCATCTCGCGGGATGTTGACGCACGCATCTCGGAAATATTTCACGAGTTTTGCTAAGATATTATTTATGATGAGTGTTTGAGTTAGATGCTATAAGGTAAATTCGTAGTATCTTCGTGACATTTTTATTTGCTTGAAAACAAAATTAAATCATTCTCCTGAATTTATTATTCGTGTAACTTGGAATAACAACGTAGATAGCCTTTGCGTGTTCTCGCTTCTTTTAAAAAAAAAGGCGCGCGTTCAACATTGAATTCTTGCTATGAGGCAGAAACGCTTAATAAGTCAGTGGCGAATGAGAAATCGACGATCCGCGCAAACATTGATGCTCCTATCACGTATCTCGACGCCGCGCGGGATACATCTTTTATGAGCGCTAAAATATTGGCTTTTCGTATTTTCAATTTTGAGGGGATCCAAGAAGAGGCTGAAAGCTTCCTCTACGAGGCTAAGTGTTACTTATGTATGCGGGAGGGTATATAATATGTGATGGCGTAGAAGTCGGTAAACGTCGTTTTTAAAAAAGTAAATTTTGTTTTAGTTAAGAGGAGGATTTTGCCAGAGTTGCTCAACGGATGTGTATCTATTACGCGTAAAGAGATTTTCAAGAGTTGAAAAGAATAAATTTTTGACAAATAGAAGCATTAAGAAATTATATATTCATATTTGTCATAATAAGGTTTAGAATAAAACTGTTTGAATACGTATAATAATTGTATTAAAATCAAGTAAAAAACCACGAGCATGTAACAACATTATAAATTAATAGAAGAATATTCGTTTTTGTCTGCTATTATGAAATTTCACCACAACATAAAAATTTATTATTTAGACTTATATCTTATGCAGAAGTTATCAGTAAAGAAATCTCACACACACATAAAGACCAAACTTTTGTAAATTAACGTAGCATTGAGCAAAATTTCCGATGCCCATACTCAAACCCAGAAAAGAAGCTTTGACCTCAGATCGGATATGTAAGACGGCGTTCCTCTCTCTATATCCATGAAGAGATTCCGAAAAGATCAAGGAACATCGTGTGAATGTACGCTTCGCCGCACTCGCGCGACCTTCACTCGACTAGCGGACTACGATTATTTAAATTACTAAAGATCAACGCTGGCAACTCAAGTTCACTTCGGTTAATTATCCTCGTAACCATTTTTTCTTTCCTTTCGTTTATTTAATTCACGAGGATCGTTTGTATACAGGATACTTTTCCTTATATATCTATAGCTATGTTGAGTATAGTTGCAAATCGAGTAGTTTTATTTTCATTCAGTGTACGAATAATTTCTATTTACAATTGCGAAATTAAAACAGTAATAAATAATTTACTTTTTTATACCAATTATACTTTGCCTATTAAGTACGCATGTATAATTCATATAATATCATTTACCATATATCACTTCTTTACTGAAAGATGATTATTTTACTGATAAACATGTACAAATTTTTAAAATATACTTATCCAACAAAAATAATTATTTCCAAGCTATCACCTGCAATAAAACGTCTTTTCAGGCTAAAACTTTTCAAATTAAAAAAATGCTTAACCTTTGAATTCTAATTTTCATCTTTCCAGCACGATGGACGCTTCCATTAACAGACGTCCTAACGGCCAACTACGGGGACGACGTGCGGGTTCCCGGTCTTACGGGTAATAGCAACGAAGCTTTCCGGGACAAAGAGAAGGAGTCGCAAGCGTCCGCGCCGACATCACCCACATCGACGACGCCTAACTCGCCTACGAGTTTCGTACTGCACTATGCGGCTCAAGGAGCCAAAAACAAGTGGAGCCATCACAGCGTCACTATGAACCATGACGATCCCAGACAGGTTTCATCGTGGGTCAAAACTATCAGGAACTACCTCGCTAGTGAGTATTACTTTCGGAATTGTTTATCACAAGTCGACAACTTTATTAGCTGGAACATTTTATGCTTGCGAGAGAAAATTTATATTGCAATCAAGTTATTATTGATCCTAAAAGAACTTACAAAGAAATATTCTTAAACCAAACCTTTATTTAAATTTATAACGTACATAAAATTAGAAATCATAATAAAATACAAATATTATTTGTACATCACCAATTTAAATTTATATTGAGCGAACCGAGTTTTAATACATCTCGATAAATTATAAATTTAAATCATTATACATTTCAATACATCAATTATAAATTTTCGTAATGCAATGCTGCCTTCGACGCATTCGAACGACGGGACATTCTCCGATTTCAATTTTTTGCCAATCCTCTTCCTCCTTTTAACTTATTCTTTTTCTTTGCTTCACTACGACTCGTCCATCGGAGTCGTACGACGGAGTCGTTT
>UCOJ01002341.1:0-12851 GCA_900474305.1 Cecidostiba fungosa
ATTTTACCTTATCTGCTAATCTTTAATAGATGACATTATAAAAACCGATTTCACTACCTTTGTTAGCGTTTATACAATTTTTTAATTCTAACTATATAACAAACAATTTTAAACTAGATGGAATAATAACTTATAGTTGCCAACATTTTACCTTGTAAACAGGTGTGTTTTTAATTAATTATTACTTAAAATTTTTCACGTATTTTATTAATAGATCAGTCTTATCGAAGTGTTGTTAAAATCTGAATTTTGTCACATGTTTTTATTTTTTCAGATAAAATTTCTCGGATATCTTCGATATATTGTCTTTCAGGGTCGTTGTCATTTTTATCAAATTTTATTTCATTCATAGTTGAGGTCATTTTTTCTTTATCTTTAGCTAAACAAGGCGGGTTCTGTCTCCCCCCACCACTCGACTCTTCGATTCACCTGTGCAGGTCAGAAAGCCAGGGTCGTAGGCTGCGGTAGGGATGGCCGATACTTTTCGATACCCCCAGAATCGATCAATACTTGACTTGGAGAATCGATACTTTTATCGATTCTTGTGAGTTCGATTCCAACGGGTATTGATACTTTTCCACGAAGTATCGAAAAAGGCAGACTTCGGAACGTGCTTCGAAGTGAGCGGTTGTCCTTCTTCTCTCACACTCTATTCTATTGTATAGCAATCTTATATTTATATAATACCTATAAGAACCTATATTAAAAATCACAAAAATTTAGTAAATTGTACGCCAAACTTTAAATTTTAAATTAAAATTTTTGTGAATCTTTAATCACGAGCATAAGTAGCGGATAAGAAGATTATGGAAAGGACCTTTATTTCAAATCTTCTGCAATGGAAGAGGACCAAGATAAAGATTGCAAGAATGAAGGTATGCTTTTTAAGATTGAGAGAATAAAATATGTCACTCTTTGTTACTTTGGTTTTTGTAATATATTGAGGTTAAGTCAGGGATGTGATCCGCTGATCCGACCATTCGTATGTTATGTGTGCTCTATAAGGCAACACCATGTTTCGTTGCCAGTTTGGAAAGAGTGAAGAGTTCAAGTTGGCATTGTCGAGCGCGAAGTTCAAATATCGATTAAAATTATTTTGCAGAAAAAATTATTTTGCATTCTTGAAAGACGTGCGTAAATTGCATTAGATTAATTCGTATTTGTACTGCATTCAACGTTAATAAAATTAATTTATTACCTGAGTTAGGTCATAATATGACGGGTTAAACTGTTTTCATATTTGTAATATTTTTATATTTTTGTAGACAGGAGGAGGTTTGTCTACTGGTTCCAAGTAAACGGCAAAAATGATAAAGTGGAAGATCTCAAAACCTATGAATACGTCAGATTAAAAAGTATATTCTTATGATTGCTCATAAACAATCACCTAACAAGTTCATGTTCTGTAATTTGGATTTTTTTCAGTGAATGATAAGTATGTTTATGAGTTTGTCAAGGATCGTTTTTTTTACCTATTGGACAACGATGAAGAAATAACATAAATCTTGTAATAACGTGGACTAGTAAGTAGCACAAATTAATAGTTTACATAACTTTTTCATATATACATTTTCTATCTGAATAAATATTGTACTTCAGTCTACGTGTACCTCTTTCCGGTGAGGATCTGGTTGATCCGAGAACTCTTCAGCTTGAAAATTCACAGTCTTGTCAAGATGTAATTTCAGAAAATAATAATGTACTAAATAAAGATGCTGGTAATAATTATTTACAATATTATGTTTACATGAATGTATCATTAAATTAATAGAATATTCTTTTCAGGTAAAGAAGTTTCCAAAACTACACTTGAGACAACGGATTATAGAGCTAAACTGAGTGTATTCCGTAAGGATGCAACTACTGAAACTGAGAGTTTTGATCGTACTCCGTCATATGCGACTATTGCTGCCTGTGATAAGACGCATTCAGGGTTTGTATTGATTGTATTTTTATTCTACATGGTCAGGTTATTCTCAGAAGTTTAATATTTTATTGACTTTTTTAGAGCTCGACAGCCTAGTATGATATGGAATCACGTAATAATTATTAAAGAAGACGGAGTGCCAAAATATTTTCAGTGTAGTTGTTGTAAAAATCATTACAAATATACGAAATGTACAACTAACATGTTGAAACATCTGACAAAAATGCATCCTGTGTTTGTTGTTGATGAAAAGAAGAAAGATAATAATGTAAAAAAATCAACAAACAAACGTATCAATAGTAGTCAAGAAGAACATTTGCCCAGCCAAAAAATGTGCCCTTGTATGTAAGTCAAAATATTTTATCTGTATTTTTCCAGAAGTTGTTCATAAAGTAATGAAGAAAATTTTAATATTTCAGAATTCGAATTCCCCAAATATTCAAAGAGTATTTGACAGAATTAAATCTCTTAAAGGTATGGAAATTCTTGAAATTTTATTCAAATTAACTTTTTTATAATATCTTTTTATATTTTAGGAGGTAGTGCGAAAGAGAAACTTACAGACTTGATTTTGTTTATTATTTTTGTCAAGACTTACAACCTCTTAGTATGCCAGAAAATGAAGGTTTTAAAACATTGATGAGTTTTATAAGTCCTGATTACACTATTCCATCTAGACAAACATTTGTCGCTAGAATCGAAGAAAAATTTGTTATTATTAAAGAGGTGATTCGAAAGGAACTATCAGATGTTTCGTAGTGTTGTATCACAGCGGACAATCGGTCTGATTGCTCATATTATGATTACATCGGCCTTACTGTACATTATTTAATTAATGATCTTAACATAAAGACTATAAATTTGGGAGTAATACCTCTAATTTATCTATTTGAGTTGAGTGGTGAAAACTATCCCACCAGTAGTTTGGCTATTCCTTTGTTGCACTGTTTGAAATTATTCATAGAAAATGGAAAACCTGCTACTGATATTGGCAAGTTGCTTGAAAAAGAGATGCTGAAAGTATTTTCTGATTCATCTAGGTTTGGACTCATTGAAAAGTATCGAGTCACAGCCATTAGCACAATTCTAGATCCTAGGTTCAAAAAAGTGCATTTTGAAGATAAAATGTCAGTTGTCAAAGCACTTGGATTTATTGATAAACAGCTTGAGCAGAAAGGGGTCACAGTATAATTAAGCTAATAATAATTTTAAATATTATCACATACATTTTTTCAGAGTATTTTTGAATTTATATTTCTTACTTTATTTTTTGAAGTTATTAGAATCATATATTTAATTATGCAATATTTATATTTTTTGTAGAGGTTAGAAACTAGATATACACATGTTATTGGGCAACAATGAGTGATAATAGCGAAGACTGTATAATAAAACTGTGTAACGTAGACAATAATAAATGTATTCTTGTCGAGTTTATAAATGAAAGAGACTATGAAGACAACGAGCTGCAACAAGTAGGATATCTGTGTTGGCTCGACAATTTTGATGCTTTGAATATTCCTCAGCTTATTCAAAATAAAAGTGATGTAGTCATAAATTGGCCTAACTGTAATATTGAAACTGCTAGGTATATGAAAACCTCATTAAAAAATGCATCTTTTAAAAAACATAGTGCAAGGATATTAGCTTATGGTAGTTAGTATCAAAAATGCGCCGTCTCTGTTTAATTACTATACACTTCTATTAAATTATTTCTATTATATTAAAATTTTAGATTGGGTCGACATGAGATCAAAACAAAAAAATTTAGATAAATATAATAGCCTTGCAAGTCCAACAAAAGACATGCGTAAGGAAAGAAAAAGTAAGGAGGATGACAGTACGATGATGAGAATTACTCACAATCTTTATTAAATAAAAGTAAAAAAAGGCTTATTTCAAAAGGAATAAATAACCCACAATCGTCAAATGAAGATAGTCTACTACGTCTACTACTAGAGAAAATTTTGTCGAAGAATAATTCAGACAATCAAAACATCAAGTAATGAGCTTATTCTATTAATTTTATATTCGTATGTCAATTTTATATTTTTTGACATTAACATTTTTTTATTCATTAGCTAAGTGATATATCACCCCATAGTTCAGATAAAAGTAATAATTCTGATACTGTTTAAGAGGATCCTGAAGATAAATTTCTAAAGCTGCTGGAAAGCAAAGATGAACAAATTCAAGAGTAAAATACAGAAATTTTATCTTTAAACGAGCAAATCAAGGATTTAAAACAAGAAGTATCTGCATGTGAAATGAAATATGAAAAGTTACAACGAGAGAAAAGGAGTCTTGAAATACAGTTGAAGGAATTTGAAAAGAAAAGTCATTCAGATAGCAGTGACGAAGTCAATAAACTGCAGGCTTCACTTAGGAACGTAGCTAAAGGTACAATTAAAATAATTAATAGTACATGTTCAGATATAATATTTGATTTTTCTTTTAAACCAATTTTTATCAATAAAAGAGTAGTAAAGATGACTAAATTTCATTTTATTTTTATAACTATAGATTTTATTAAAATCCAGAATATTGCAAACGCAAATATAAACAATCTTTTAAGTGCATCTGATCAGGTAATTCAGGATATAACAAATCACAACAGAAATGTTCATATGGAAGGTACTCGCAAACCTTCTCACAAAAATGAGGTATACTTAACCAAAATATTAATAAATTATTCTTATTTTTTACAATACTTGATAACCTATTACAGATAATTAAAATTTTTGTAATTTAGATACAAAGTATTGATTCTGATGAGGAAAATGCATCAGATGGTCACAGTAAGCGAACAAGTTCTGAGCAAAGCAATAATTCTGTACCTATCAAAGTAAGTAAATGTGATGTACGAGTCCAATATACTACGCGGTATCAAAATCAATTATACTTTAATTTTTTATTTATATTCAAAATTTGATTACAATTTATCATTTTAGAAAAAAAAATTGGGAAAAACAAATTGCCAAAAAATTGAGTATTTGCCAACTACATATGAAATCAAGTCATCGCAGTTAGCAAATCTTGACAAATCAAACATAACAAATTACGCACGGGATTTAGCTGGCGTATTATTTACTGAAGAAGAATTAGCTACGCATAGCCCAACTGGAACAGTCTGCAATGCCAATAAAGCTCTAGGTGTAGAAGCGTTGCCAGAATTAGATATAGAACGAATAAATGCTGCAAAAAGTAATTTCGAATTACCATTTTCTTATTTTAAAGGAAATTTTTGCGTAGGACATGATTTTCTAACATGTTTTTTTACAGATCAGTGTCTAAAAGTCTTTGGAAAACCTAAAAAGTGGGAAACATTGTTTAATTATGGAGTTAGAAATAAATGCGGATATTATAGACAAAAGTTGAAACCAAAAACAAAATAGGTGATATCAATGATGAGAAGACAAAAAACTATAAACGAGATTTTCATATACGACTATTATATGTATCATTCATCATGCGTATAGGTCAAGTAAGGTCATCTATTGTTGGAAATGATGTTTTATTAATTATGTTACTATTGATGATTATATTATTATTTTATTAATTATTTCACTAAAACTATAACAAAATACCAGATGCTAGTCTATTTGCCGCAAAGCTAGTGCATTGAATCCTAGCAAGGTAAAAGTAATTTTCTTCTCAGTGAGTGTATTTAATGACCAAACAAAGATTTTTGAAAAATAAATGTACCCTGAAATGTTAGTCACAAAATCCAATAAAAATCAAGACAAAAATAAAAATTTTGGCTCCAAAAATTTATAATATATTTGTAGGATAAATTTCTTTTTCAAAATTCCATACTTGATCTATAATTGCAGGGTAAATTTATTTTTAAAAATCTTGCACTGATTATGAAGAAAATAATCTTACGTTGCTTCGATCCGATGCTCCGATGACTTTCAATCTTGCGACAAATAGACTACCATATGTTATCCTTTTATCATTGAAGTTATAACAGCCTAATTATCTTATTACATGGTCATAATATTAATGTATGATTTATTTTAAAACATATTTTCTATTAAATTAATGTATACAACATCATTTTTAACAATATAAATTTCAATGCTTCTGAATTCTTTGGTGAATAAATTTATTTTTTGTGATTAAAAAGCTAAAAACAAAAACAAAGTAGGGAACAAGAACGTCTTGGGAAGAGAAAAAAGTATCCGCTATTATTTTTATATTACATAGACGTTATTTTTTTTTAAGTTTAAATCATTTAAAAATGATAAGAATCATAGTTTATTAAAACAGTAAACAGCTTCTAGAAAAAATAAGACATTATTTTAATTTTCGTATTTGAAAGTATAAATCATTTCAAAGTGATCAGTATTTTAGTTTATTAAAGCTATGGACAGCTTCTTGAATAATAGGACATGTTCAACTATTTATTGAACGTAAGTTTATATTTATTTTGATATTAAAAAATTATTAAACAAGAAACTCATCGATGTTTGCTTACATATCATTAACATGTAGTCAACAAATGTATTTTGTGATTCGATTATAAGTTGCGAGTAGTAATGCTTAAGTAAATTATTTAAAAATAAATAAATGTTATTTTTCATCCAGCTATTCTACTTTTATTTTCCCTTTTAATTTTCTGCGAATTTATTTAGGAGAGTGTATCAATTATTATTTACAGATTATTAAATATATTTTGAAATTTCGATGACAATTTTTTCATAGTTGTCTGCAGAAAATCTCTGCAGAGAACTCTGCAAAGATCTCTACAGAGATCTCTGCAGAGTTCTCTGCTGAGCTCAGCATAAAATAATGTCTGCAGAGAGTCCAAATTTCCTGCAGAGGTCTCTGCAGAGAACTCTGCAGATTTCTCTGCAGATTTCTCTGCAGGAATCTCTGCAGACTTTTTTCGTAAGGGTATTCTCTTTGTTTTCTTTAAAATCTTCTGTAAAATAATTTTTATATTTTTTCCAAATTTTATCCCCTTGAATATTTTCTGATAATAGAAACCAAGTAAAAAATTTTCTTAATTGATATGGTAAGACTACTACATGATATGGTAAGAATACTACATGCTTCTTCAAAAATACTAAATATTTGAGAATCATCTTCTACTAATCCCATAGCAGTAGCTGTTTCTTTATGTGAATTATATTTTACGTTTTCATATGTTAGTAAATCTTCAAAACATGTAGAACCTTTTACATGGTTTAAAATTAATTTTAAAAAGAATCGTTCACTATCTTTCGGGGAAATAATACATAATCTACCAATCGCAGTATTTTTTTTAATATTTTTTCTTTTTATCCAAGTTTTAGTATTTTTATTAAATACATAAAATTCTGGCAAATTTACATATTTTAAAGTCTTAGCAAAATTATCTGTTTTATTTAATTCAAACCATGCAGTTAAAGTTGTTTTCCAATAATTTAAAGTTTATTTTTCTTTATTTTCCGGATAAATAATTTTTTGTTGATTATAAGTATGAATAGCTAAACGTTCAACTTTATTACTCCTACCGCATATAGCATATTCTTGTAATCTCCATGCAGCTTCCATAGGACTTATATATCGTCCATCTACATACTCTGTTATTTCATCATAAGTAATTTCATCATTTTTATCATTATCATTTTTATCATCATCATTATTATTAATATTATCATTTACTTTTTTTAGTTTACAATAAGCTCTATCACTACCTTTATGTAAATAATCATAAATATACTTAATACTTTGAACTGTAGCGCAATACTCAATATTTATATGACATTTATATTTTTGTAATAAAAATTTATTGTATGGTACAACCATTGAATTATCTACAGGAATTTCTTTACTTACGCGTTTTTTTAAATAAAAATGATTGTCTTTTATATTATTTCTTCTTCTATATAATGGATAACCGTTATTTTGAAATGATGTTTCTTGTTGAAAAACTTTTGGGAAATTTTTTTTACAAATTTCTTTATCTTTAAGAATGCATGGTGATTCTTTAGTATGTGGTCCATGTAACATATGTTTAAGTACTAATTTTTGTAATTTTTTATTATCGGTAGGTATTTCAGCAGAAATATATTTATCGATATTATGTGGTGTCATTAATTTATTGTTTGGATGAAGTGTTATAAGAATATGTGCATGAGGTAAACCCCTTTTTTGAAATTCAATTGTATATACGTAAGCTATAACTTTACTAAAAATTTCGTTTTTTGTAATATCGTTTAGAATACTTAAAAATTTAGTATGAAATAATCTGACTGTGATATTTGGTATATCATTTGGTGTAGTACCTCGTGGAAATTCTTTTAAAATTTCTTTTAGCTCTTTCCTTTTAGGATTACATGTAACTGTGATAAACAAATCAGGTCTGCCTTTATTTCTCATAATTGCCATTGCATCTTGGTAGTTTTGTTGCATATATCTTGGACTACCGATATAAGTTGCTGGTAAAATAAAAAGGTTACCTAATCTTTCTTTATTTTCAAAATTTTTTGAATCATTGGAAGCACTAGAAATCACGTGATCTAATAACCCTTGATAACATTCTATACGTAACTGCTTTTGAATATTTCTAAAAAAATTCATTCGATTACTTTCTACCATTATGTAAGCATGTAAAACAAATTGTTGAGTTAATCTTCCAGAATATAACAATGGGTTAACATTTTTGGCACTTGGTCTATAAGCTAATCTATACGAATAATATTGTAATATTGTAAGTTTTTCATTATTGCAAGTAGGTTTTTTATTATAACCAATACTCCATCCTAAATCTCCAGATGGAAATAATAGAGGAAAAACCATAGGATCGACATGATGTGATAATTTATTCATATATGTATGGGTATTTTCACCTTTTAAATCATGGTTTTTAGGATAGATACAAATATCATAATTGTCAGGTATTCCTGATTTTGATACTATTATAGCTCCACATTCAGATGTTAATGGTTTATTATAATGATGTTGATGTTTATCATTTTTTCGTATAAAATATAATTTGTAATTAGGAAGTTGTTGTAAACATGAAAGTTGATACAAACATTTATAATTTTTAGCATAAGGATTTTTATTTAATATATTAGTTAACCTTTCTAAATGATTTTTAATTAAATTTTTATGTGTTTTTAATCTTTTTTCAACTGCAATATTATCATCATATATATAAAATTGACCACAAGAAGGTTCATTGTTTTCTGATACTAAAGTATTAGGTGTTATATAACAAACTTGACCTTGAATTTTTAAATTGTATATAGCTTTCTGTTTCAGATGCTCAACATTAGCACTAAATGATGCAAAGGCAAAAAGACTATTATAATATCTAATCAAAATTCTAAAATCATTGTCATTTAACATTAAGTTTTTTAATTTCTCATCATATGTACTTAAGGGTGATATAAATATTTTTCCTTTGTGACAACAATTCGATTTCATTCGTTCTTCAACCCAATAAACAGCTGAACAAAATTTGCATACATAGCTCATTTCACCAAAATACGATATATCAATATCACTATTTTCCGGTTCTGACAAAAGTGTTTCATGTATTTTTAATTTTTTATTTGAATTACTCATTTCGTTGTTATCATTGCAAATTTTTCTTTTTTTCCTAAAATTAAGATTGTTAATTTTTTTTATTTGCCGTTTAATATCATTATTATTATAGTCTAATATATCATAATGACCATTGTTTTCCATACCACTTAGTAAAAGAATTAATTTAAAACTAAATGAACTGTTTCCAAAAGTATAAGTTATTTGTGAATCTTTCGAACATACAAGAACATAGACATTATACATTTCTGAAAAACTTTTAATTTCAATTTCATTTCCATATGTCATATTTTTTGACATATATTCAAAATATTGTTTGGCACTTAATATGTTCTTATAATACTCATTTCCTACTATAAAATCTTTATAATTATTCCAGTTATGACAAATATGTTGCACAATATTTAATCGGACTTTCATGTATAAATCTTGATTATTATACAAAAATTGTGAAAAAGACCTAAATAAACAATTTCCATCACCATCCATTTTTATTAAATTTGTAGTACTTAAACTTACATTCATACTATTATTTTCTTTAATTTTAGAAATTTCATTCAATTTTAGTTCTTTATCAATTAGATAATTCATATCATTATTACCTAATTCGTCAAGTTTTGCATTTTCACAATATTTTAAAATATCATAATGTCCATTATCTATCATACCACTTAATAAGAGAGTTAATCTAGAATTAGCTAAACTATTTCCAAAACTATAACTCATTTTTGAATCTTGTAAATAAACAAGGACATAAACATTATATATTTCGACAAAACCTTTGATTTCAATTTCGTTTCCGTATATCATGTTCTTTGACATATATTCAAAATATTGTTTACAATTCAATATGTTTTTATAGTATTGATTTCCTATAACAAAGTTTTTATAACTATCCCAATTATTACAAACATGTTTCACAATATTTAATCGAATTTTTATGTGAAAATCTTGTGTATTATGCAAAAAATATGAGAAACATCTAAATAAACAATTTCCATCTCCAATCATTTTTATTAATTTGTTCATTTTTTTATTTTCTGTATTAACTTAAGTGTTTACCTAAATATAACTGACTATTTATAATTATCCTATTAGTTATTTACTATTTATTATATTGAATAACATATACTTACTCACAGCGATATTATTTTGAAGCTGAAAATAATAATTATTTATGTATAGATATTAAGTTTAACAGTATTTTTAATATTATGATTTTTATATATTCTATAAAGTAAAAATTGTAAAATATCAAATTTTACTTTTTAATGAATATTTTAATAATAATTAATGCATTATAAATATGTAACAATAATAAAAATACATATATACCCTGGTAGCAAAAAAGCTTATGCGTCAGTTAGTTTAATAACGTTAATCTTATACGAAAAGTTAAAAAAATCAGGTTTACATAAATGTCTCAATTAGAATTATCGTGAATTGTAAAAGTTTGTGTATCCAAACTACGTAATAAGGATTTCTGCTCCAACTATTTAAAGTGAACATTTTTACAAATGCATAGAGAGAAGAAAAAACAATAATGACAAGTAAAACTACAGTAGAAAGCAGCAATATAACTCACTTAAGTTCATAAATCCTCTGTATTAATCTATTTAAGAAATATCAATCGCTGAATAGAGTGTAAAGGTTCATAACATAGTATGTCTCGGGTACAAATGCATTTGGAGCTTCGTTCTACATAATCTAACAAATATTTAATAATGTAGATATTTAGCACTGGTACAATGGCATAACGACAGATTTTTAGTTAATTACTCAGTGTCAGTTCAAAACATTGTTAAGTTATGTTGTTTACATTTACAAAAATGGTAGCAAAAAAGCTTATGCATCGGCTAGTGTAATAACGTTAAGCTTATATTTTGCATATAAGTAGATTTTAGTGACAAAATAATTCAACTAAAGTTTGATGAATGTTTAGAGCGTTAGAAAAAAAGTAATAAACATTTTAATTTCCATAAGTTTGCACATTTCTCTTGTGCTCTTAATTGTACAAGACTGATGGTTCCGATAGAATTCACTCAAGATTGATAGGTTATTAGTTGAAAGACCAATGAATAATTTGAGTGTTTATAAAGAAAGATGCGTAGTAATAAGAAAATTAAAGTTAAAAAATGTACGTACAGTTAACCTTAAAAATTAAGTCAAATCAGTTTCAATGATTTATGCAAACTCAGTTATATTATGTGTATCACACAAAATAACAAGAAGTAAAAATACAATTGTTTCTTTACCTATCTTAAAGTAATTATCATGTAAATTTAGGTCTTGAATAGTTTCTAAAGATTATTCTTCACTTGGCCATTTTCTTGAAATTTAAATTTTTTTAGTAAAGGTCATAGAGAAGTAAAAAAATACAGACTGATTCTGTATAAAAAAACAATTAAAAAAGATATCTATGATTTTTTTTTATAAACGCAATAGTTGTTGAGAAAAAAATCTAAATAAACTTGACATATACAATCTTTCGATAGGTGCTTACGTTGATGTAGAAAACATGGAACATACCTATATATATTCTCACGAACACGCTCTTGCTTGTGTGCGACAGGTCACGTGACGATTCACGCTTATGAAGTAAACCCACGCATGCGTGAGCGTTATATATAGGTATACATTAAACATGTAAATCCGCCATGATAGAGCCGACGGGCCCTGGCACCATTTGGCTCGAGTTTGCAGGACCAACTTTCTCATTTAATCCAAACCAAGTTACAGCAATTTGAATGGTTTACAGGGAGAGAGAGAAAACAGTGCGCGCGCAGAGTGGGAATGTCTCCGCTAAGTTGCCGTGTGCATGAGAGAGAGAGAGCAAGAGACCGCAGGGTGGGGGCCAGAGTCCAGACATAACGGCGCCGTAATGCATTCCAACCGATTCACTCCGTTCCATAAGAAGTTATCACTTCTAAAAAACAAAAGACTATATAATAAAAACAACCGTCAGTGAGAGGCGGTTGTTGTTTTCACGATTTATAGTCGGTGCTATACGTCGTCTGCTTTATACTCTAGCGAAAGCAGACATGCGATGTAAATATTCTATAGCAGACGACGCACTCAGCTGCGCTACGTAGCTCTCCTAGTCACTGAGTATAAGAGCAACACGTCGTCTGCTTTTTATTATCAATACTGATGCTTTCACATCATAGAGAAAAAAATAAATGTACTCGCCATTTTCCTCGATTGCAGTCATCAATCTCATCAGCACTGGAAGATGCGCGATATTCTCACGCATACAGAACTCCGCTGCGCACCTCACGGGAAAATTACATCTTCTAAATATGAGGCGATGAAGCTGGGCGATTTTTCGCGGCCCGCAGCAACGTAAAAGTCTTGAAAACTCACGGCTTAATTGACATGCGAG
>UCOJ01002342.1:0-12835 GCA_900474305.1 Cecidostiba fungosa
ATATATATATATATATATATATATATATATATATTCTTTTAATCGTCTTTTCTATCTACATAACCAGTAAAACAAATACTGCAAGAAACCAGACCGAAGTAACATCACTCAGAGAAATATCTACTTACGGGAAACAGAATCGTTTTGACTCAAAAGGAAAATAATCTTGAATATCTTGTCAAAAGGAAATGTTTCTGATAATAATAATTTTCGTACAATAAGATTTGTTGGAAAATAAAAAAAAAATAAGGATACTAAAAATTATATTTTTCTGAGATAAAAGGAATTATTTTAAGTCAAGAGAAGAAATTAATAATAAAAATTTGAAGAAATAATAATTCTACAGCAACATTGTTCTTTTAGAAGGAATAAGAAAACATTTTCATTGCCAAAATTTCATTGCTTAAATTTACTATAGTTTTATTATAAACTTACTCTGAAACGATTCTTTTGAAATAACCGCTTTTTGAGTCAAGAAGTTTCTTTTTAATTGAAAATGAAAATGACATTTTATTGTACATGGTATTTAGAATGAGAAGGAAACTCCTCTTGATTCGAAAAAATTAGTTCTTGAGTCTGTATTCTTTTTCTTGACACAAAATGAGTTTCCTTTCAAATCAAATGGATTTCGTGAAAATCCTCTTACCCGAAAAAAACGATTTCTCTGACTGAAAAGAAAATACTCAATCATCCCTCGAACAAATTTTTATCAATCAGACCAAAACGTATGTGGAATTCATTACTCATTGTGATTCAACAATAAAATGAGACATCATTTTCATTATAGAGTTTCTCGTCCAAATAACGCAACCAAGTATAATTAAGATCGTAATGAACAAAACAGAAAAAACTCTCATAATTAAATTGTCGATTCCCTTCAACGACAAAGAGCCCATCACACATATATATTTCATAATCTGCAGTTCACAACTTGGCAAACACGGTAGCCGAATAAATTTGTACGTGCGTGTCTACGCACGATAATATCAGCGGCAACAGCAACAGCCACACGAAAACTCAATTTCGACTGAGGTATATAACATACTGCCTGTCAATATGCAGCGGCATCTTCATCTCACCCCCGCAGTAGGTATATAGAATTCCCCGAAATTTCTGTCTTCTCCTTCCCCTCTCGATCAATTTTCCCCGACAAAACCAATGGCACGCATCATCTTGCGCATATTTATCCTTTTCTTTCCCTTTCCAGCAGCCCAAAAGCAAATTTACCCGGAGAGTGTAAATCGAATTTTCGTGCACGCGCTCGACACACTAAGCGTATACTCGCGCGGTTTTATAAATAACCGCCGCGCGAGCAGCGCACGTGTTACGTTTGGGAATCCCCGGGATCTCTCCAGCGCGCTCTCGCTTCCCCCACCGCAGTTAAAAGGAAAATCCATGACCCCCGGGAAACGGATGCGGCTGAAAGTTTATGAACTGATTTTTGCTGTACCTAAAAATAAATGGAATATAACTATAAAACGTCAAACAAACAGACTTAACATGCGCGTGGTATAGTGAAAAAGCAAAAATGTTTAATATTAAGACTTTTCAAGCAATCATTTGCTTATTTTCGACAGTTGGACATTTTTTACCAAACAAATATATTTCTATTCCATATAGGTGGTCAACTTAAATGAAGGTAAAAATAAGTTCCCCTACTTTGTTTACTTAACGCTTTACCTAAAGTAGATCATTTTTCAGCAATAAAGACCCAAGAGAAAAAGCCAGTTTCTTTTGTTGCGCGCTGTACACGTGCGCGCTTGCTCGCTCTGTACATGTAAAAGTACCTGCGTACCAGTCTTTTTTGCGCTTTCCTTTGTATCGATTCAGCGCGGCGAAAGTTTCTCGTTTGCGCGCGCGCGTGTATATATATCTGTGTGTGTGCGTATGAATGTGCACTTAGCGAGATGGACTGGGGTTGCGATGCTCTTTTTCTGCAGTTGCATGTATGTGGCGAATTATTTGGATTGCCGAGTCGCTGTTGCCAAGCTTTGGCTTCGAGAGCAGGGTTGTTTGTATATTTAAAGGGAATGGCTAGTTCTCGCGCGAGAGAAACACTGTTTTTTTTATGGAGATATATGGATAAGTGCGAGAGGCGATGCTTTTTCAGTGCAGATCTTTTTTTTTCTATGAATTCCTGGTCGATATATATTGGTTAACCAGATGATTTTTTTGTTTCAGCTTCCGCCAGCAGTGATTCCAGTAGCCTGTCAACTGTCAGGTAATTGTTCTTTTTTCATTCGCTGCATTTTTCAATAGCAAAGTTTGACTTGCACTCTATGTGCGCGACTTCCAATCGCATACAATTGAAATCCTACTGAAATGTATGATAAGTTAATTAAATATCAATATATATAAGTGTTATTTTATGTCTGAAAATCATTCATAATATAAAATAAACTGTGCAACAAGGGGAAGAACCTCACAGCTCACCCGAGTGTTTGAAATAGCTTTTCTTAATCCCCATGTTACCCACCGTATTTTTTGCAACGAGGGCATGAAAGTTGGGCAGATGATCGTGCATTTCGAGCTGTGCACAACGTAGTTAAAAATTAGAAAAAATGTAACATTTTCGAAAATCTGGTAAAATAATTATGAAACAAAATTACAAAACTATACGAATAAACTAAGCATAACCAAAAGACAGTTTACTTTAGCAGTTTTGCTCATTTTATATAATATAATTCATAAGACCAATGTTTAATGAATTTTTAATCAATATCAATTATGTAGCCAAAGAAACTAATCGTGCAAATCTTGGGAAAATTTCAAACTTTAACTACTAACTAACTAACTCTTATATAAAAAGCTTTCGCATTCTAATAAGTATTTTCCTAACGCACATCAATACCTGCACATGATCAAAACATAATCCTTACCTAAACGCGTTCCTGACTACAGCATACAAGGGCTAGATGTATGACGGTATGAAAGAGAGGATGAGATTTGCTGAACCCCAGAGCGGCGGTCGCCCTTTGTGTATAACGCGCGTGCGCGCTTCCCGACGAAAGCTTATCTATCTCCCGTTTCCGATTTCGTTGGGCTCGAGAGTAGGCTCAATTCCAGGAAATACAGTGTTTCGCTGCTGTGTCTGTTGGTTTTGAGATTCGAAAGAATGTTGGATTTATAAGGTTGCGGATGTTTGATTGATTATTTACAGAGACATATTTTTGTGAAAGATTTACTTGCACCGTATCACGTGTGGTGTGGTATTTTACGCAGCCTCCACCACACCTAAAAATTCTTCTTCTTGTTAGAAAAATGAATATAAGTAAAAAAATGCATGCATAAACGACAGATTTAGCTTTCCTTAAATATACGCGAAAGGGGAAGGGGCCAATCCACAAGCCATATCGTACAGGTCACCCATTTCCTCAGAGTCAAATGCATATTTTTTGAGGGGAAAACCCGTATCTACATTCTGGATTAGCATATTTCGTTTAGCTATAATTAAAGCAAACGACAAAAAATTAGGTCAGAGCATAGTATTTGACGCAGCCGCATAAAAATGGAAGGAATATTTAACGCGCGTCTGACCGCAGCCCGACCTTTTCTACTGCGCGCTATACAAATCATCCACCATCTGAGAGCATAAGTGATTGAACTCCCGTCAAAACGTCCATCAAAGTTCTTGAAATTCTCTAACAACCCCACTGATGGAAAACTCGAATTGAGATGGAGCTATGGAGCAGTAAAAAATCCAAAACAATTAATTCTTCAACCTACTTATTCTCTCAGCACATTCCAGGTGAATATTTGATCGATTCTATACTTTCGAACGAAATAAGCAAAAGGAGAAAATCTCATCCATACCATCGAAGCAGTTCACACTCGGGTTGAAACGTCGGCTTCACGCGCGCGACGTATCCAAGGCTTGCCGCAGGTGCTTCTCGGCGAGACGCCAGCGACAATTCAAATATTGACGTTGGCCGCGGGCTCTCTCTCTCTCTAAGCTTGGAAATGCACGAGTTTGTATAGAAATCGCCCCTTAGAGTGGGATGCAATATCTAGCGTTCGCTAAGCTTACTGGCTTATTTTCCGCGAGTCTTGTCTACGCGTTCGAGGTTTCAGCTACGTCGAAGGGCGAGAGTTGTGTTTGTTTCGCGGGCTGAACAAATTTGCAATGGGGAGCTATGCAAGAATTGAATATTGCGGGTTCTATATAAGCTAGCAATGTTTGTATTAATAAAGTGATGTCGATCTTTGCACTGACTTGCATCTTTCATCTGATATTTGTATTTAAGATCTGAGTGTAAAATATTTGTTGGGGTTGACTAAAATCCTTTGTATATATAAAAAATAAAATGTATATAGATGATCGGTTCATTCATTTTAACTTCGCTATTTTACATAGCTACATGTAAAAATTACTTTGAATTTACTTTAAGAACTTTTCGGTTTTTCGACCGTGTTAACTGGATGAAAAGTATGGCAAGACTGAAGCGAAAAGAAGCAAACGATTTTCTTGTTAATAATTTCGGTTCTGACCCAAATCTATACTTATTTATATGGCAGAAGAAGCGAAATAATCTTCAGAAAATTCAAAGTTATTTTTAGCGGTGGGTGTACATACGAGTATGGACACAAATAGAAGAAAAATGGAAAAAAAAACTTTTACGTATGTGAATGTATTATACATTATAATTTAATTATATAATTATCGGTGCATAAATTAAATCGATATAAATAGTTTCCTCAAACCAATAAATGTAAGTGTAAACTAATAAATCGATGCTCATTTATAAGAAAAAATTTCTTATAAAATTTGCTAACTAATTATTGTCATATGATACAAAGTAATTTAAGTCTCTAATGCTCATGTTAAGGAGAGAAACAAACGCTCTACTCTGTAGTAAAACAACTCATTAGACACAATGCACGTTGTTTACATGTAATTAGTCGACTACTTCACTTAACGTCATTAAGATGAGTGCTGTGTCCGTCACATCTTGACTATTCCAGTGTGAATAATTTCATCTTCAAAAAATCTCTTAATTTCAACCAAATAATGCTGGTATTTTTAATGAATATATCTATCAATTATATGACTATACAATCTTAAACTAATGTGTTACTATACACAAATATTCAAAGATCTGATTAACTCTATAATGTTTTCAAAGTTAATGAGCGTGTTTGTGGGCCAACTATCATAGCTCGACGAAAATGCTTAGCTGTGAGATTCAGTCGTGTTTACTCCAACTTTGTTTGCCGCAACTTAACGAAAAAAAAGTGATAAACACAGGTCTCTGCAAAAGGCAAAGCTCGCACGATGAGCACATTAACCCAATATACCAAGTATACAAATTCAAGAACAACTTATATAATATACGTATATACTTATATAAAAAGCCAGCGCAATATAATATTCTCTAAAAAAATCCTAGCTTTTCTTTTAAAAAATTCAATCCCGCATTATATGCTCCCAGAAAAAAGCTACTTCACTGAAAACGAGACGATAAAGTAGAGTATAAAACGCGCGCGACTAGAAGAAAAAAATCTGTAAAAGTGGTGCTTGTGCACACAGGAAAAGTGGCTGCTACGATGGCCTGTACTTAGAGTCGCAAAAGCATATCGCGTTCGTCGTTAAATATCGCTTACACTCAGCTTACGAGCGTCACTCGCGTCCGGGCCAGAAGATTAGCCGGCGGACGTGAGGGGAATCGACGAGTCCCTCCGTCGCTTATTTCCCTCGAGTTGCCACTGTATCAGGAGATAAGAAGATACGCAAGCTTACTGCTATATGGAATTTTAAATATCACAGCCGCGCGGGACTATGTATTTTCACTATGCGCGTCGTAGGCGGACGGGCGTATTAAGCTGTAATCGAACGTTATACGAAGAAGATTGAATTAAAATTAATATGGCCGGTAAAAAATAATAAGAAAATGCTTTTTTCTTAAATTTTATCAATAAAGCTGATTGTATTTTAAAGACATGTTTTAGGGGTAGACCAGAAATTGTTTTATGAAATAAATTGTGATACAAAATGCGCAGGTATTGTTAATTGAAAAAGGACGAAAAACGCTCTAATAACAATTTAATCTTTTGTTTTCATCGATGGGACCTGAGTGATGGAACTTACAGAGTAAACGCGATTGTTTACACGATTTTATATCACACTCCCGTGTGAGTGTTGATGGTGATGTTGCCTGTATGAGGTCTTTTGTGCCCTTAGTTACGGTCGCCACCCTTTTGTTATGTACAAAAGGGAAAACACGTTTATTTAATGAAGTACACAAGTGTACTTCGTATAATTACGGCTGCGACTGAATATTTCTGGAAAAGGATTACAGGAGCGAGGTAATTAACGGAAAACACTTTGTACTAATTTTATAATAAACAATTTACTTATTTATTAATTAAATAACACGGTCGAGTTGTTGAGGACCGGAGCACAAGTTGATCTGCGAACAAAGAGCGTAGTTATAGCTTTATTATATAATTAGCTTGATTGTTCTCTGATCGCTAGAGCGGTTACGTTGATACTGAGGAGTGTAAGGTTGGTGTACTCTTATATACTGTGCTGTTAATCCAAAGGGTACTCTTTGGCCTGTATCGTTTGGCCAGTGCCGTTTGGCCTGTTTGAGGTTGTGTTCCGACTATACTAACTAGTATTTGAGGTTATGTCGGTTCAGGTACACATTGCCTTCTCACAAATATATACATACATACACTGAAAAAGAGTTAGCACATCCGCTGCACGAAGCGCCGGTAGCAACCAGCGCCCCTCCAGATTTTCGTGCAGCCGAGTCATGAATTTCGGGCTCCATCAGAGATCCGAAATCGCCGTGTTTATTAGGCGGCAAGGGGAGAGAGAATCTTCGAAAAGCAAAACAGTGCGCGCGTAGACACGCACGACGTTGCACGTTAGAGACCGGTATAGCGGTATAGAGAAGGGGGAGAGGCGTGGCGAGATAAATTCACTTTGGACCTTTTATAATGTCGCGCATGTGTTCAATCATCGACACGGAACTACACGTCGTTTCGTAGAGTGGGAACACAGGCTCGTGCAGTGCGCGTGCTGAGGTATTTTCAGTGATATAAAATCATAATTATATTATGTATCGCGTAACCAGTAACAACAACATTAAATTTGTTGCCAGAGGCACCACGACAAACCGACTGTTGCCCCCTCATCACGCATATATTTTATTAAAGATGTATAAATATAATATGACATTCAATTTTCTCTCATACCATCAATTTCAATAAACGCAGCGCAAAGCACGTTTCCCTCGTACATCACCAACATCCCATTGCAGTGAAATCCGCGTCCAACTGATTACATTAGCATTTCGATCAAGAATTAAAAGCCCTCTCGTACTGCGCAATCAGCTTGAAACTGCAACGTGGCCGTATTATATACATATATACACATATACGAAACCCCCACGATTTTGCCCGAGTGCAATCGCGGAATCGGCATTAACGATTCATTAATCGTCAAAAGCAAATAGCTGCAGCAGCAGCAGCTCGACAAGAAGTTTCCAATCATGGAGAGAGAGCGTGTATATAAGCACAAAACCTCCGAGTGATTACATCCCGGGGCGGGTATAAGAAGCCTTGTGAGAGGTTGAAACCACTGCGTCATGATTACGCGACATCTGCTGCTGATGTTATATATATATACCTCTATGCTTTATACGATCTGTACTTATGTGGCACAGAAGAGGATTAATAACGGAAAAGTCGCGGATTACTTTAATGATTTAAAAAAATGGTTTCGAACGACAGAAATGTACAAGTCTAGGTGAAGAACTTTTTTTAATTAATCTCTAAAAGTGAACTGTGTAAATTAAGATTCTGTATGCCATTTCACAGAAATTTTTATTGTGCGTTAATTCGAGAAATGATATGATGTCACATGCATGATATAAAGTATAATTGCTCCTGCTTATCCCCTTTCCAATCAATTTTGCAATCATTATTCCGCAAAAAAATTCCTTGACCGCTAATTGATTCATCCACTTATTAAGCACTTGACCCAGATACTCATCATATTTTCGACCCCATCAACAGAATCTTATAGTCAGTGTGCATAACAGACCTCATTCGATTTTCCTATATATAGCCGCTTTCCAGAATATCAATATACTAGATCTTATAGCAAAATAAAAAAGCGTGTTTGCTTAATTAACGAAATGGTAATTCGAGCTTTTGCCGCCGCAGGTCAATAGCTCTCTCGCCTCTGCTTCGATTAAATTCTGAAAGTGAATAAAATTCATGCTCTAATTATTTTCGCGTACTAGAACTTTTTATATATACGCGCGGGCACTTGATTTTAGGTCATTTCAGTATACACGCATGAATTGCTTAAATACTCAGCAAAATATCAAGAGCTTGTTATATTACGTATGACTCCTAATAGCTTTTTCTAGATTAGCGCCGTTTGAATAAGCTATTAATAAGTATTTTTACTAAAATAAGTAAAAATAATTTTATAATTATTAATAAGTTTTTTTACTACGAAAAGCAGAAGAGGAATAATTAATGAAGGGATTTCATAATATTCAGAAGAAAAATTAAATCTGCTCTTCTGCGTTAATTAATATCCGCTTCAAAAACATAAATTTACTCTGTGAAATTATTTTCATTAATTAAGGTTCCCAGCTTTTTGATTTACTTTAACCTCATTGTCTTCGGCACAAAGAGATTCTTCTTCTCCAGCGATTGTTGTGACTTCCTAATAAAAACGCGAATCTCATCATATTATCTCTCACAATGCATTGCATACGCAATCTTTCTTGGAGCGACTAAAAACATTTTTCCTTTTTTACTTATTTAGCGTTGCATCCATCTTTCGCCTTTGACAATCGAGTGTCTTTCAGAGTCCACAGGGTTTCGCTGTATAGTTTTGTCTGATATCATCGACTGGTTAGATGATCTACACCACAGAAACATGTGCTGATGAGCATTTTTGTACAAATCTAAGGTGTCCACAAATCAAAGGTATTCGAAACGCCTGTACCAAACTCTAGTTCACTCCAAAATATTGTACTTAATCCCACGACTGACAAGTACGTCGCAAGCCTGCGTAATCGTGAACGCGAAGAATTTGATTAGAATCTCATCCTACCAAGCGCAAAACACCGGACCCGTAGCCTATTTCAAGAATAAGCTCCTGCTTAAGACACGTGTCGCTCTAATGAAGACTTCTCGCATAGCACGCATATAAGCGAAGCTTTCCAACGGCATAGTGAGGGAGTAAGAGCAGTCAGTCGATCGATCATCCCCTCGGCTCTTCCGCAGTCGCCCTCTCTCTCCTTGTGTGCAGCTGCGGCGTCGCGCGCCAGATTTCCAGGTCAGAAGGTCGCGCGGCGGGACTAAATGACGTAGGTGCAACGTCGTGCAGGATGCGGTCTATTATATTGACGGACACTTTTGCATCTTTCACTTGCGACTGGAGACCATGTGGTCGAGGAGATATTTTTCTTTTCTGAGAACCAGTTTTCCATCTGGCGTGAATTCTTTGGACATGCTCTGTAACGCAGATCCCAATATTGATGGTCCGGTAGTTTTCAAAGGGAAAAAGTATAAACAGTTTAGAATTCATGTAAAAGTATGTATGTGTATCTACATCGTGGAATACGCTATTATACAGTGAACGTTACAACGTGGATCAGATGAAATGTTAAAAGTGATCTTTCAAATGCTTATAGAGCGAGAAGAGATAATTATACTCTGATATGATATGAGGAGGGTATATCGACGTTGCTTCAATTGTCTATATGCCACCAGAATGCACTACAATAGCTTGCATCATAATAATGATCTACTAGGTATAAGCATTGTCATAATAGCTTATACGAAGGCTTGTGATTGCGATATCAGCTACGATGACAGTTTGCTCTATAGCTAATCAAAAAAGCTCGGAAAATTAATTCAATGTGCTATCGTTATCAACTTTCGCTATTCTAGGTTTCTAATATTTTTCGCTGACATAAATACAACATAATATAGGTATACGTATAAACAAATTTCACCAGTTTCAAATTGCACGAGACAGAAGTGGAAAAGCAAGTCGCGCAGTTAATCATATCGCACGTGCAGTAATATAGGTATATAAATGTATACGGAGAGTTGATTTATGGGACGTAGATTTAATTACAATTAGTTTCGATTCCCACATTTGCTTCGAAACTGTTCAGTAAATTCGACGAAAAAACTTTAACAGTATTTTGTACTAGCGAATCAAATCACGCGGAACAGAATTCATGTTCAGAGACCAGATACCAGTGTCATTTAAGCATATATCTGATTCAATGTCGGCGGTTTTTTCTTTCATCGACTGACTATCGGAAGTGATGGTGATACATTATCGACTCAATTATTATTAGAAGAAGAGAGTTCGGTATTCTTACTAAGCTTATTAAAAAACGCTGCAAATTCATTGGTACTTGTAGCTTTCGTCTTTTTAAATATCTTAGCTATACCTATATTATGAAAAATGCAAACTAGTCTATTTTACAAACAGATAAAATTTCCCGTATGAAAATAATAAAATAGGGGAGAATGGGACAGTTTCGTATGTGAGGTACGTGAACATTTATTATCGGAGTTGCAGGCAACTAAACGTTTTATCTCGACTGATGGGACACTTTCGGAAACTGCGTGCATTTAAATGGGAAACGGTGGAAAGAAAGTGTTTTTTTTTACACTCTCCATTTAGTTCACGGTAGATACTTTCAAAATCTATAAAATAGAAATTACATATATAACCCTTTATATAGAACCTTTTCCTGTAAGTTTACGAAAGGTTCTCCATCCCGTAGAATTTGGTAAACCGAAAAATTCCGAGTAACGTTTCGAAACCCATTTAATCAATTCTGCTCAAAAATTAAGAATTTCGAAAAAAAAGGTTCTTAACACAGTACTCTCTTCTGAACCTAAATAAAAGACCCCCTGGACTTTATGTACATCTTGATTCCTTTCTTTACCCATCCTATAATTAAATTTATATGTAGGTTATATATGGATTTTTGACCTCACCTAAAAAAAAAAACAAAAAATGAGCCGCGACATACACACACTCTTACTAAAAGCACTTATACTTTTAACATGTTTTTAATGAAAATCAAATTTTTAGTTTATAGTAAAAGCTTCCTTTAGGAGGAAGCAAAATCTATTGAAAATTAATGTTAAGCCATGCATGCGAAGCCATATTCCGCTGATACGAATTTAAATTACTCGTTATATAATCAAACTCAATTTAAATAGCTCCTTTGGCATAGCCTGACAGAATCACTTCCCACAGCGCAAGACACAAAGGAAATTAATCTACCTATCCTCGACGGAAATTTAAATATAAATAAGATTCAAACGATGTTCCATTATCTCGTCACTGCAGAAACTTCAGGTGCATGACGCTTCCCGAGAGAATTTCTTCGAAACACCATCATCCGCAAAGTTACACGCGAGAAAAGCAAGCGCCAAGAGCCTGCTGTTTGCGTATATATATATACGGTGGTACTAACATGCAAAGCATTTTATCTCATTTACATTCATCAAACTTGCCTCGCGAATGTGGACTCACTCGCTCATATTTGTCTAGCCTACTCTTCATCAATCTTAATCAGCGATTCGCGCACACATCTCGTAATAAAGCCAAACAGAAGCACCACACTATATACAAGTTCAGCAGAAGCTTATTATTATAACCCGCTATAAGCGTATTGACATAAATATGATTTCCAGGCGAGTTCTTGTATGCTCGTATCGAGTGTGTGTACACAAGTTTCGCCAAGTTTCCGAGTCAATAAATATTCAGCCTGATAGAAAATTTCCTACCACGCCTGAAGTTCTGGCTAACTGCCCCCTCCGGATGGAACAGCTTGCGGGAGATATCGCTTAACTTCTCGACACTTGGTAAATACGCTGCTCTCGTACGTGCACTTGGGAGGCTATGTTCGCTTAAGTGGCTAATGTATTTTGCGTTTCGGGGATTAATAAAAGTTGCGCTGCTGCAGACGAGGTTTCGTTGGTGAAGTTAAAAGAGGATAGCTCGACGCAAAAGGATCGCGATAACACGTCCTACTTTAAAGCGGCCGCTGTAAAATAAGATATCCAGGATAATTAGTTGTACCTTCAATCCTTTTTTTTGAATATTAATCCAAAGGTTTTTGTTTGTAAAGACAAGCATACATTTTTCATTTTATTTCAATCGAATGTCAATTGAGCGAGCGAACTGCGCGCGTTAAAAAAGTAAACGCATATGCCGAGTGTAAAAATTATAGTAAATTAATGGAGCCAGCGCTTGGATTTCGAAATTCAATGGCAAAAATCAATATACGCAACGCAACTCGTAAAACTCGTCATAAAGTTTATCTCATTAAAAATACGGACGCGTTACAGTATGAAATTACGACGAGAGTCATGCCATCGAAGCCAATCCCGAGTAACAATAACAATCGAATGTATATATCCACATTGGAGACCGTAAAATAAAATTTATGCCCCATCTTAGCAATTCAAAGTCAACAGATGCTGCAACTCTCACGAATCAGCTTGTAATAACCCCACTAAAACCAGGCTGCGTGATTTATACCGCGCTATTAAACTGCGAGCCAGCCCCGAACATTAGTCCGGACAAACACGTGTATAATACATACCGCGCTATCAATAAATCACATCCGAATCTTCCAAGATTGATATTTTTCTTCCATCGCACACCCGCGCAAAACTATATCGTCGCTCCCTACGAAGAGTGTAGTGCAGTTCAAAGACTAGTGCATGAATGTTCATTTATAATAATGGTTTGATTGACTTGAATGATGACCAGAAAAATCATAGAGCTAGATTTTTCTATTAAAAACATACCTACATAACTTAGAGA
>UCOJ01002343.1:0-12903 GCA_900474305.1 Cecidostiba fungosa
TGGTTAAATCCTACTCCTCAGAGCTATAGATTTTGCCGTCCAATTCGAATGTCTTTGAAAAAGAAACCGAAGAAACAATTATTAACGAGTTCAATAGAATAAAATTTGAGATTGAGTCACTTGTTTGATGGCAAATGCGTCAACGCAATTATTGGTAACGGATCTAGAATAAGATGTCCTATGTGTTTGGAATCATCACACTGTTTTAATAATTTCAAAAAAGAATTTAGTCCAAACGAATCATCTTTAAAACTAGGAATAGGTTTTTTGCATATCCAAATAAGAACATTTGAACATCTTCTACAACTGTCATACAAACAATCTATTAAAAGTTGGAATATTTCAAGAGCACTAAAAGGTATAACTATATTTTTTTTTAAAAAGATGAATTTTATCATAAGAAAATATAAAATATTCAGTTATATCGATTATGCTATAAAAAAAATAATAATTATTTTACGGGTTACATTTCTTACAAGTTTTTTTGATCATTCATGTTAAAAAATGGAAGAACACAGATTATTAAGTGTTTATATTATTAAAATACGCATTTTTAGAATTATTGCAATGCATCTAAAAAATTGAGCTTTTAATTCTATTTAATGTATGACTGATCAAAAATTAAACTGCGTATTTGTTGAACTATTTTATAATTTATTCAGTCTGTTTCCATGATTTGTTTACCTTAACTTTTTTTCAAATTTTTGGATAGTCATAGCTTTGATTCCTGGGTACCTAGAGACTTTTGTAGAGAACCAAATGAACCCTTTCGCTCCCAAACCATTTCAAGAATTAAAGTTTTTTTATTAAAAAATTTATTATTAAATAAAAGAGCTGTATTACCAAAAATTAACAAATTTTCTTAGATAAAAGTTAATTCTATAATCCTAAAGTTAGCGACTATACTTGGTAATAAACTATATTTTGCATAAAACTTCCATAAATAAAATATAAAACTGTGTGCCATATGGCTACATGGGAGCGAAAGTATTAAATCTCTTGCTATAAATTTTTGCCTATAACTGGTAAATGGCTGTCTTAAAAGAAAAATTGAAACTGAAAAATAATGATATTGTATAATATTATTGCTTTTCAATTTAAGATCAATTAACATTATTAAAAACAGTTATTGAATTTAGTATATGCTTGAATTTAAATAAAAGAATAATAAAATTTTGAATAGCTTCCTTCTAAAAACAATAAAATCTTAATATAATCTTTTCATAATGTAGGTGAATTCGAAGTTCGTAAAAAAGAAGTACAAGCAAAAATTAAATTGAAGTTTGGCATCAAAGTTGATCAAGTTCTTCAAGGGCATGGCACAACTAATACCGGTAATCTAGCTCGAAAAAATTTAAATTATCCAAGAGAATTTGCAAATTGTCTAGAACTTAATGAAAGATTAGTTTGTAACTTAGCAACTATAATATCGTTGTATCGATGCAAAGAATCATTAAATCAAAGTTTTGTTGATATATTATGTAATGATAAAATAAGAATTTATTTTAATTTTTATCCATGGGCGCGCATGAGCCCCACTTACACAAAGCGCTTGTGCATGGATGCGACATTCTAAAGCAATTTCTTTTACCAGTAGCATACTATGCCGAAGATGCTCTAGAAACAAGCCAGAAATTTTTAAAGAAATACATGATTCAGCATGTACGTCAAAGTAGTTGTAAATTCTGAATTATTGATGTATTTCAACAAATGCTATATTTAAGCGATCCAAAAATTTCTCTTATAAATATTAATGATCGCACAAAGAAGCATAAATTAAAATTGATTAATGATACCAAGATATTTATGAAAGAAAGGTTGGTAAATAGATAATTTGTAATATTTTTAAATGGTTTTTGAATCAGATTACTCTACTGTAGTAATTTACAGTTCATAAACTAAATTTTTAAATTAATTTAAAACAGATTAAATGTTTAAAAAAACTATAAATTTAAAATGCATTTAAACAAGTCGATAAAAATTTAGATTTAATAAGAAGCTATTTACTTAGATTCATAATATTTCCTTTAATAATTTATTTTCAAGAAGAGCTTAAAAACAGGTCAATATGAAAATGAATTTGTATTTATTGAAGACGAAAATTATACTGATGAAATAGAAGATTCTGATGATTCCGATAAATTTCTATAATACTAAAATATTAAATTCAGAAAGTAAAGTTCAGAGAGTAAAGAAAACGCATGACGATAAGCTTAATAAGATTAACATAATGTGGAGAAGAAAATGAACCGGGCATTAATAAAGAACATTTCTCTCTGATTACTTCGTCCACAATCAATGTTAGAATTTTCAATATTAGTGTTGCTCATTTATTCATATTTCATAATATATTTAATAACATTTAATATTTTGTTAATGATAATTATTAAACAAATAAAATATGTACGCACACACACACACACATGTATATATGTTGTAACGGGGCAACTGGCTTTAGCACGGCGTAACCCTGCCGAGTTCGGGATCGAGAGGAAGGAAAGGTCGGTCACTATGAAATCACTAAACACGCGAGCCGTTGAATTTAATGCTGATATATTCAAGTGCAAATATTAAGTACAAGAAAGTCGCGTCTGCGAGAAGACGCGTTAATATCGGAAGACGAGCCGAGGATTCGGTGGCGACGAATCTCGGCTGCGGCGTCTCATTTATCGCTTTTATAATGTTACTCGTGATGGCACTTACGTGTGCTTGAAGTCGCACGCTATCCTCGACCTCCGGAGTTCTAGGCGCCTAGACGGTGATACGGTGCTGAGTGGGTATAAGGCGTCCCTTCAAACCGTTGTCGAGGTGATGGTTGGTGGCTGCTCTAAGGGTCTGGGCCTGCTCGGGTCCAGTATCGTCCGTTCGCCGTTTACTCGTCGTGGAGCCTGGTTACCGGGATGATGTCGGGATTTTGATCTCTCGTACGCACGTCAATCACTCACGGTACCTTAAATCTGTCTGCCCGCGCGCGGTATCTCGCGCGCGTTTCGCCTCTCGTTAGACGTGGCAACGTCGCGCTCACGTGTAAACTTCGTCGCGCGACTAAACGAGCGCGCGCGATTCAAACGCGCAGCCTCTCGTTACACATTTTATTGCAATATCACTGATCTGAATTAATTTACTGTCATTTGATAAATCAGTACATTTGTACACTCCAACAAATGATGATTTTACTGGCAGATCATAAAAATTGACGACGCCTTCAAAAGTTTTAACAACAAACCAAAGATTATCATCAACCATTAAAATATTTAGTATTTGACAGATCGATCCGTCTTGCAACTTGCAAAAACTGTTGCAATCGTCATCTAATTTGAAGCTAAATTCATGAGAATCATATTTTTTATATTGCTTCAAATTTTTTTGTCGCAGAATTTCTGGTACCGGTCCATTTATATGGCTCGATGCAACGCGTTGCACGTTAGGTTTGTTTGGTAAATGCTGGATGTCATTTTTTTCTTTTAATCGATTTGCAAATTGCTGAAGCGGTTTGGGATGATTTCTAATGTTTTTTTTGAAAAGTGGCATATTATTTTCATAAACGAATGCAGAACAGTTCTCCAATGGTCCTAATGATTGTGCATCGTCGACTAAATGCAAGAGCGCATGAACATTATAGCTGACAAACGCTGGAGTATACAAATGTTCTGCATACGAAACGAACATTTTTAAAGCCTTTTCAGCAATATTTAATTTTTTTTTAATGATTCGGTGATGTGAGTATACGCATAGCTACATGTAATAGTAAAAAATGATTGTAGTATTCATTTTCCAGAATTCCAAACAAAACAATTGGGCCTGCATATAAAATAAAATGCCTTAATTCGGTCGCTTTAAAATAACCAAATTTTGATAGTGGTCTGGGGCGACGGGCAAATTCTTGTGGGCATGATTTATTCAAATATTCATAACGTGATGATAATTCTATCTGTAAAGCAGCACGTAATTTTATTGAAACCCCAAATTTTCCATGATACCATGCTTGCAACAATCTACTTGTTACGCCAATGTACACGAGATGCATTACCTCAAAAGGTACTCTTGTAACGATGGATATAGAAAGGTCGACTAATGGACTTTTTCCAGGCTTTTGATGTCCGTAATCTAAATTATGTATATACTCATCATCAGTTCGTTTCTCATGATCTATACCTAAATACACCATAATACGATTTTCATAACGATAGCCAGTGACTTTGCATTTGGAACAAGGATAAGTCGAGTTATGGCCGTAATGATACAGAACTAGTGCTCTTGCAGGTGCACCTCCTATAAAATTCTTAAAATTATAGCGTATTCGTCGATTTCTCACAATTAATCCACCTGATTCATTAGTTTTCTGTACTTCATCTAATAAACTTTGAAAAAACTTATTCACATCTCGCGGTTTATCTGGTCCTTGGTAGATGCCGATGATTAAAGGTTTGAAACCAGAAATATTCATAACTCGGTATTGTAAAGGCCAATATTGGATTGGATTACTTTTGCTTAAAGATAGTCCATCAGTACTAATTTCAATATCAAGAGAAATAGGAATTTTACCATCTTCATATAACAGAAGATGTTGCTGTAATGTTTTTATGAAACCAATAATCCAATAGACACCTGAATCTAGTGGTAAAAAGCCTATTTGTGTACGACCGGTTTTTAAAAGTGTACGACTATCTGCAGGCAAACGTCTAAAGCATTTATGTGTACGGAGAATTCTCAACAAAGATTTTGTTTGCACATGATCTATGTTCATGTTAACACAACATTGTCGTAAAAGACTTTGAAAATTATGAAAAGTATCAATTTCCATATTTTCTTCTGGCGTTTCCACAATCACTCGTTCTGGTGCATCGGTAGTAGCTACTTCATTTTGCAGGTAATGATTATCAACTTGTATAATAAAGTGATTTTGTTCTATTTCAGGAATGGGAATACTGTCTTCAGTAATTTCACGATGAACATTCTTTTGAATATCTCTGTTTAAGATAATCCTCGCCTTCTGCTCAATTCTTGATAGATCATCTTGAACGTTGGTTTCAAAAGTACGGGAGCGATTCAATTCCCTACGATTGCGATGTCGATTATATTGTTGTTTTCTTGATAAGTTTCTATAAGCCTTCCGTGTGGTTTTCATTTTAAAACTGCATACAAGCTATATACAATGCATAAAGGAAACACGGAATGCATATCAAACATTTTGATTATATTAACAATTATTGGATAATATAGTAAACAATGAACTGAATAAAAATAAGAATATACTAATATAAAATGTCATAGTAAAATATCTAAAATCTAAAACAAACAAAAAGGGATAAATATTAACCTGTCGGTGGTTGTAAGAGATGTAGTTTCTTTCGTAGGATGATTATAGTTATTTTTTTGTTATGAATTAAATCTTTACGGTCTTTATTAATCTATTGATGCAGACCATACAGACAAGTGCAGCTTTATATACTTTTCTCACGACTATAGCTATAGTCCAATAATTTAAAATGTACAATTTGCTTTGTAGGTAAAGTAGCGACAGTACGCTATATAAATGTGTTACCGACTAAACTGATCAGATGTTCCCGTTCGTTCGCATTGGGTTTTATATCACTGTTTACCTTTAAGAAGAACAGAAAATGTTTCTCAGTGTCAGTGCACAATTATAATAATCATCGAATGGCACATTTTCATTACCATGAGTTATACCTCATATCATAAATAATTAAGTGTATCTAAGAGTACTTTCTTTGTGTTCTTTCTTTTTTTCAGACTAAATGGGACTAAGAGTTGCGTTGCATTAGAATCAAATCTTTCTATTTACAATGATTAAAGAATCCAAATATTTTATAAAAAACGTCATATAGTTTTGTTCAGGTATGTAATAAGTTGAAAACTGCATTATAATTATTGACAATATAAAACTGGCGGAGCGCAGAATTATTTTTTTCAAAGATTTATAACATTTATTTTTAGGTTATTGGCACCATATTGTGCTTACTGAATACAAATTGAAAGAAATGTGAATATGTCCAGAAATTTTATTCAATTACATTATAATATTGTCTAGTAGCTATAATGTACTTTATTATAGCTATATATTTACACGTATACTCAATGTCACATATACTTTGTATTTGAAATTTATTGCATGTAATTGTTATATTACATGGATCAAAGAATGCTTGTCATGGTTATAAAGAAATACGATAAGATAATAGGTTGTTGTAACTTCAACGATAATAGATTGATTAAATCCGTCCATAACTTTGATCATCCTCATAGTATTCAACATCAGATTTCAATGAATGTAAGCTTACTTTGTTTATCAGATATATATAGTTAGAGAACGATCATGAGATTTTGAGTAAAAAATAAATTATGTAAATTTATTTTCTCTAAAAACCAAAATTTACAATACTATCACGAATAACACAAAAATGTATGCTTATTGTGAGGCTATAACTTTGTACGATAAATTTATCATTCAAAACTGCAGTCTAGCCATACATATTAGTAAGAAAAATCATATATCTAACAAACCAAACAAAGTATGTTTAAATCTCGCAGTTTTTAGAAAGAGCCATCAAGAGGAAAACCAAAAAAAATGCACCTTTGATTATTATATGTTTAGAATCGAAATTAATTAGATCAAAATTGAAATACTAATCTATAATAGTAACAAGTTACAATCAGAACCTACTCTTTTTGCATATCATTATTTTAATTTGTTTTCTTCATTTCAAATTATTGGATTATACTTTACAACGGTCCTTATATAAAACCTTATAACTCGTTATCTCAAATTATATTTTGTGATTTTAATGGAACGTCAAAGCTAATAATGTTATTTTTCTTTTGTTGAAACAAGTCGTATCTTCAACAAAAAATTGGAAATACAGTGTTTGTACATTTAGAACAAATACCAAAGTGAGAGCCATACCCTATACATCTATTTTAGCGACAGTATCTTTTCACAATTTGAATCAGCATTAATGTAAAGATTAGAGTGGTTACAGGCATCTCAAGGTCATAAGGAAGCATTATGTGATATTCAAAGCTGGATAGTTGATAATGGAATACAACATAATCAAGTGGATAAATTGTTAAAAATAATACAGACTAGGTGGATGCCAAGTATACCAAAATATACTCGACAACTTTTAAGTTGCACTGTAAAATTAGAGATTAAGAACATGAAAGGTACTAGTGGATCCAGTGGAGAATTTGTTTACTTTGGATTAAGAATAAGACTTGAGAGAGGACAAACAACCGATGAGAAGGAGTTGATTACAGCATTGAGCAACGTATTGTGTAACACCAAAAAATGGAGTGATTAATAATTTTTTGTTAAATATAATTTTATTTATTTATTATTGAAGATTAATATCAAGATATGCTTTTTTCATGATCTTGTCTATGTAATTACTATGTAAAGTGTAAAAGTTCAAATGTAAAGTGCATGCTATGCTGTAAAGTGTCGGCAAAGTTCCTACCAGGGTGAATGTGCATACACAATAAAATATTTTAGGTTGCATATAAATTTAACTTTCACTACTACATTGTATATAAATCTGGCACTGTATGTACACGCATTAATCATTCATTACATGAGACTTGTATAAGCACTAGTACTAATAAAATGAAATAAAAAAAAATACACATTCATATCCTTTGAATCCGTATAAGTATTATAGTTATTACACCTTATCTGATAAATAAATAATGTTATATTGACATGAGGGATAACTCATAGTATAATCGCCTAGCATACTTTGATAAGGAAAGGCTATAGTTGATTTCACACAGAGATTGAGGTTTTATTTTATTCGTCTAAGGTATAGCCATTATGCTGTTATGTATCGACATAACATACACTTATGAAATAAATCTAAATAATATTTTGTATTTTAATATTGCAAACTTGAAACCTAATAAGAAATGATTTTTATAATTATACTATACAATCATAAACTTACATGTCCCTAATGAGATGCAAAATATTAACCTTCACTATATACTTTACTCAAAGTTGTAGGAATTATTATCGTAGAATATATAAAATGACGTAGCAATAAAGCGTTCTACTCGCTTTTTAAAATCTTGAGCTCGCTACACGCTTTTTAAAACTTCGGCGTTAGATCTGTTCAAAAGACAAAGGCGACTACTATATATAGGTATACAATACGGCTGTTCACAGTTCACTCGCCATTAACCATTTGTGCTAATTATCGTAGAATATATAAAATGACGTAGCAATAAAGCGTTCTACTCCCTTTTTAAAATCTTGAGCTCGCTACACGCTTTTTAAAACTTCGACGTTAGATCCGTTCAAAAGACAAAGGCGATTACTATATATATAGGTATACAATATGGCTGTTCACAGTTCACTCGCTATTTACCATTTGTGCCAATTTTAGCGGGACTGCGGGAGCCAAAGACAAAACCCTTCGACCATATAGTGCATATGGTAGTACTATATGGTCGAAGCAAAAATCATGATCATATATATAGAAGAACGCGACGACTGTAATTATGCCCTCTGGTGGCGAGTTTAGGAAAACTGTCGACAACTCGGCTGCACGACACGACAGTATGTAACCTGTTGAGTGTTGATATTTGTTGTGAATTGATTATTCATATTGCTATATTTTAGTTGCACAATAGTTGCACAATGTAAATTTGAGTTTAGAGAATGTTATTGACAAATCTACGGTTTGCGTGTATAACGTACAATAATATAATATATTTATTTAAAGTTTTATGTTTATAGCCATCAGGTTAGGAGCTCCTATAATACTTATATATAATACATATATGTTCACTGCAGTTGCCTGTTGGGGTAGGTCACGATCTTATATATAAGATCGTGGGGTAGGTCGTCGTGTCAGTGCGTGGAATATATACGGAATCATCAAGTATATATATTATATATGCCTATGACGTTCATCAGGGTATTGTGCATACAGCATCCAGGAGCAAAAATGTATTTGGGGAGTATATATAGGTGCAAATTGATTGAAGAGAACTTTTTTCGTTTTCTTTTTCATTTGATATTTTGATTCAAAATTTCTTTATTTTGTAATTATTTTTTCCTTAAATTTTGTTTTCGATCACTGGAGCAACATCTTTGTTGATTGGAGTATATACCTGTGTACCTGTGGAGTCACTATAACTACACTGCTACCCTATAAGCAATCTACTTCTATTGAAATCCTCAGCACTAAAGGTATAGTGTAATAATTTGTAATTGAAGTATTTTTATGGTACAAAACATCTGCATTTTTTATTAATTATAGGTATTAAATTAATTGATTATTAACATGCAATGAACATTTTTATTTTTTACTTGCAGCGCATTGAATGTACATAAAATTATATTGATTAATTTTTCAATTATTTTACTCCAATTTATTGTACTTACAGGTTCAGAAGGCTGAAAGCAGCAGGTGAGCTCGATCATTGTTGGATCTCCCAGAGCCCACAAGGATTTCCTTTGTATATAAACCTCGGATTGACCTTTTCAAAAGGACTACAAAGAGCAGTAGACTAGGTATATGCTTATAAGTAAAACCCTAATCCTGTGTTTTTAAGTAAAGAATGTGATAATTACTTTAACTCTTTGCTCAGTATATTTATGTAAGTATTATAACTTTTCAGTGTTATATTCAGTGTTATCTTATATTAAAACTGAATAGTTAAAATACATATATTAATATAATGAGATAAGAAGCAATAAAGTAATTATATGTCTTTCAGGACTTAAAAATACAGTAGAAAACAGATGTCTAACTTGTTTGGGTTAAGGGATCTTCTGTAGAAATCATTCAGAGAAATCACAGTATCAAACTGATAAACCGCCTGTAGGTCTAAAGGTTAATATGGAAAATGGACTATGTTAAATAAAAATTGTTACGGTAGTTACTTTTCAAACGTATTACAAAACATTTGTTCATAATTTCAGACCTCTAATTATCAAACAATGCATATGGCATTGTCAACATATCCTTTATAATAGGGATGATGTTAATAATGCCATTTCAATTGTTTTCTATCTAGAGGTCTGAAATTTTGTACAAATATTTTTTAAATCATATTAGAAATTATTTTTTACCTTTGTATCTAACAATATCATTGTCACTTTTATCACTTATATACTTTAAAGTCTGTAAATATACCTTTGAATACTAAATTCTTAAATATAGCCTCAATTAAATAATTAACTATTATTTTAGCATTATTCTACTGGCTGATGTTCGAGAAAAACTCCACTCTACACCTTTAAAGCAGATTCAAATGGCCCGGAGAAAGGTACCCTACAGAAGATCAAGCTTGATTTATCAATAGTGAAGACTCATCATGTGTCAAGAAAGGTATCAAGAAATATAAGTGAAAGTGCAAGTGTTGTTCGGGGGTAAATTTTCGCTTAGGAATTATTATAATGTGAAGGAATAGGTTATAGCTAATATATAGATATACATTAATATAATCGGTTTACAGTCACCTGACTCTGTTTGAATCTTTACCTACAAGTTGGCCTATGCAGGTAGATAGATTGATATATAGATCGAGACATTTCGAACAACATTTCAGACCTAAAGCTTAAACACATTTGAAATAGCATTAAAATTAAATTTACTGTTGCTTCACATTTTAGTTATAATTTAATATTGTTGTCAATGCCATTTAAGCTGAGTTTAAGCTAGAATAATTATAAATTTTGTGCAGATGCTCTGTAAATTATTTTAAAGCTTTCCACCATGACAGTTTTTACTTTACTGTCTCTTCTTGAATTATTATACCTGGAAACTATGCATAATTTCTGATTTTGCGAGTGATATTTCTCAGAAAGATTGATACAGAGGTTCTCTTAACCTCATTGAGTTGTGTTTCTATTTTCTACTATACTTTTAGGTCCAGGAAGTAATAATCAGTTTACCTCTTACCAATTAAGAAAGAATTGTAATTTGTATTATTTTATATAAGAGATACTTGTTAGCACTGCACTTAGTAGTGAATGTTATTTTTACATACTGAGGCAACATACAATTTAATTATAATTTTCTATACTTAAAAATACTGTAGAGAGAAGAATTATTACTGGCAAGAGCAAAGAGATCCTTTGTAACAATCCTATGAAATATCACATGCAAAATGAAAATACGTGCATCTGTCTAAAGGAAAACCTACCAACAGGAGTAGTTCAGTGAAAACTGTGAAGATACAATCTTTTTTTAATGATTATTCAAGTATCTGCACATAATTTGAAGCATCTAACTTCAATAGCATGCAAATGGTATGAAATTGTTGTACTTTATGTTGTTTCGACTTGAGTTATTGTTATAGGGATGATTTCAATGCCATTTAAATTGTTTTTTATCTACAGGTTTGAAATTTTGCACAAATATTTTGTGAATGATTACAAAACTAACTACCTTGGCAGTTTTTAATTAAGTTTATCCATTTTAATGTTCACCTTTAGAGCTATATACGGTTTTTCAGTTTATGAGTGATATTTCTTGGAAGGATTGTTAAAGAGGATTTGTTAGCCACATTGAGTTACATTTCTATTTTCTACTACACTTTTAGATCCAGAAAGTAATAATTACATTACCTCTCAACCAAATATATAAAAGGGAATGGCCACTTTAAAGTATTGTATCAGAGATATACTTATTAGCTCATATACTTTATTAATGACATTGATTATTATATAATTATTATGAATATTATTATTATAAGTCATACTGATGAGCTAACTGGCAAAGTAATTATACTTAAAAATACAGTAAAAGAATAAGCCACTGTGGATAGGAGATCCTTTTTAACAATCGGTCTATGGAATTCGCAGTCACAAATCGAAAAACTGTCTGTGGATAGACATTGGGAAAGATAAACAGAAATAAATCCTGCAAAGGTAGTTACTGTTCTAATGTGTTTTAAAACATATTTTATTTTATTTATTAATAAACGGGCTAAAAGCCCTTTAGATACAAGAATATAACAATTCAAAGTACATATATACAATATTTCAGACCCTTAGTTAAAAAACAATTAAAATGGCATTGTCAATGTCCTGTTTGTGTCGACTGGATGCCGATTCATACTGGACGAGTCTCCCCTACATGATTTTTTATTACGTATTTTTGTATTTTAATTTTGTCATTGTTTTTATATTTTATTGATGAATTTTATATTGTAATCTATATTGCATATGTCTTTTGATTTTTTAAAATAAAGTTATATTACAATTTTGATTGTTTATTTTATTTTGAATAATAATTTATGGGTCCTAAAAATAGCGCATTAAAAAGGCTGATTGGAAGACAGTTAAAAAACATAAGTATGTTATGCCAGAATTGATATATACATATATAGATAGATATTAACTTTATCTGTCCGGAATACGTACTTGTAATTCTGTCTCAATCATGCTGCATGCAAAATTAATCTCACAGTTGATTAAAATTTTATAAAGAATGAAGGATATTTAGAGGAATTGATTCATCTCGACGAGTTATCATTTTTAATGCTTTATTGGTCAATAACTTATACTTATATATGCTTCGAATAAGCAATAATATTAGTTGCAGAATTATAGTTATCGGAAGCTTCCGGATTTAGCTTATCTTGTGACCTGATGCGTTATAAAACCTATGTACGCAAAGAACGAGACAAAATATAGAATGTACCTTTTCGCAACATTTGAAAATTATTAAAAAATTGAAGGTTTTTTTTTCTTTTAACGAAATAAATAAAATAACGCGTGTCAATAACAAAATAGGGTAGAGGCCTGTGATGGTTCGATCGGTAAAGCAGATTGGCTTGTCGCCCGATGTTCCCCCGGGTGCGTTCCCCGATCTATGCCGATTGACACGAGCACCACTGATGTGTACACTCATGTGCTTTGTTTCCCAACAC